>CAUYLG010050611.1:0-92756 GCA_963573385.1 Cacajao melanocephalus | reverse complement strand
TAGCACTTTGGGAGGCCGAGGCAGGTGGATCACGAGGTCAAGAGATTGAGACCATCCTGGCCAACATGGTGAAACCCTGTCTCTACTAAAAATACAAAAATTAGCTGGGTGTGGTGGCATGCGCCTGTAGTCCCAGCTACGTGTGAGGCTGAGGCAGGAGAATTGCTTGAACCCGGGAGGCAGAGGTTGCAGTGAGCCGAGATAGTGCCATTACACTCCAGCCTGGCTCCTGGTGACAAAACAAGACTCTGTCTTTAAAAAAAAAAAAAAGAAAAACAAAAGAAGAACAAACAAATACAGACTTAAATGTAGGTAGTGACTAGGGTCAATACAGAGATAACAATGTAAAATAATATTGTAACCAACCTTATGTGAATATTTGAAAAAATAAATGAAGGTAATATATTTCTGAAAAAATGTCACGTGTCAAATAAATACACAATGAAACAGCAAAGTAAAAATATACAAAAAATAATTACATAAATAAAATGATAACAAATCTCCTAGTACTCCACACATCATTGCCAATAAACCCAGAACCAGAACCTTTTATACTTGGATTCTACGACAGATTCAATAATCACAAATTACCTGCTTTCATCTTCTACAAGTAGCTCTGAAACAATCAAACAATAATTTTAAAAGAGAAAGTTTTTCAAACATATTTAACAGCTTTATTGAGATATATTTACCATAATATTAAATGTTGGCAATGATTTAAGGTAATAGGAAACCTTTTGTATTCCTACTGAAAATGCAAACTGATATTCATTCTGTAAAATGTACTTAAAATATATTTAAGTATGTGTAACTCCTGAGACCTATAGTCTTCTTACTGTGCTTCTATGTCAAAGAAAATTGTCACACGGGTTCAAAAAATAAGTGAGCTGTCTTTTTCTGTAAGTTACCTTATATGGTAGCTGTTTCTTTTGTTAAGTAAAAATTGACTGTCACTTTCACATTGAGTGCCTTTTTTTTTTCAGAAAAATGTACATATATTCAGATACAACCTTTGGGAATTATGATTTCGTAGGTCTGGAGTAGGGTCCAGATATGGGTATTTTTAATTAAGCTTAACAGGTGATTCTGACACTGCATTCCTGGTGAAGATCTAGCAATATGATGTAATTAGCATAGTGCATCTTCATACTTCCAGGATTTCCAATGTAATACTTCCAGGAGTTTCCTTAAAGGATTTCCGTAGTCCACCATGAAGACGTTGAGGAGCTTGACATGTGTTAAAGAACAAAGAGCCCAAGAAATTATACGAAGTATCTATTTTCCAGTTTTCCCTCAATCATTAGATGGTCCACTTATCAAAGTCAGAGAATCCAGGATATTCATCAGATAAATCCTGGAATAACACATTTGAAACAAAGTGAGCATGTGTGAATACTTTGGGAGAGCTTATACTAAACATACTGAAGCCTCTCTCTCATGAAGTTTTCTCCCAGGATTAAAAAACAAATGGTACTCCAAAATCCATTAGTTATATTATCTTGAATGTCTGAAAAGTGCACAAGACTTTTATTTTTCCCACTAGAATAAAAAATGCTGTGTCAAAAAAATTATCAAAAGTTTCAAATATTTTCCTGTAGGTTAATATCAGAATATAGCCTCTGCCTATTGGAGCTCACCGGCTGTTGACTAAGGATGCAGAAAAACTGGGAGGCTGTCTACAGTTAACACTATTCCCCACTCCAACTCCAAAATAACCAAGAAATCATTATCTCAGGTTAATTTCTAGAACTTGTTTGCTGGCTGGGTATAATTTGAGCCACATGTTCCTTACCTCTAACCATTCCCTCTTTTCCAGCCAAATGTTATCAATCAACAATTAATATTTTTGTCTTCTTGCTAATGCTTAAAATTTCTCACCCATGGATAAATCTTACTTTCCAAATTGAGAGAGTTAAAGTATAACAAGCCAGTCAATCAAAAGCTTAACAGACTAATTATGATCATTCCATTTTGTGAAGCGAGAAAAGGGTAAAGAAAGGGCGTAAGGAAGGAGATGAGGGTAGAATGGTGAGGGATAAAGAGGGGCTGACAGAAGAGTGTAAATTATTACTGACTTCAAGTATATGTAAAGTGGATTCTTCAAAGCGTCCCTTGGGCAATGACAAACATGTAGCAATATAATAATTGTCAGCTTGACAACTGTAAATATAAGCAACTCTGCCTCACAGGACTTAATACTTACTTGTTTAAACCTAGCAGGTTGCACATAAAGTGTATTCGAAGAATTTATATTGAGCTATTTTAAAATTTTAATTTCATTACAAAGAGTATTTCTTACGTGGTACCCTTTAAAGTGCTGTCAGAATACCTGTTTAAGCAAAATACTTTTCTCTGTGGCTGTGCTGGATAACAGAAGAGCTTCTCTACTACCTAAATTTTTCCTGTGAGATTTGTAATGAAGCAAAGTAAACTTACAAAATAAAAGTGAAAAATACCAAGTAGAATCTGTAGCTAACAATGAAAACCCTTTCAGTCCATGTTTTCTGTGTTTGAAGGATTTCTACCCCATACACATTTAGTTGCAGCTTGAGGTGTTGAGAGAAAATCACCTCTGAGACTGTAAGAAGAAACCTGCCTGACAGATTATTTTTTTAAAAGCTGGAAAATTGATAATAGGAATTGAACAATGATGGAAAATTGAGCAGGCTATGGCAGTGATAACATTCTGATGGCATCCGGTCCTTTGAGCAAGCAAACATTGTAACTTAATGCCCTCCACATTTCCCTGACCACTAGATTTAAGAAAAGTAGAAAAATAAGAATTATCTTTTAGCCACAGTAGAGGAATGGTGTGGTTATAAGCAGAAGGCTAATTACAGCGAAAAAGTTTAGATAGTGGAATGCAGTGAGGATTTGGATTCAACAGAACTGTGTTTGAATCCTGGCGTTAGTATTTTTAGAACTGTGACCTTAAGCAAATTAATGTGTGTTCTTGTTTTCTTATCTTTAAAATTGGAATGTTAACACCAGATTTGTGAAGTTGTTGTGAGGTTTAGAAATCATACATGTAAATTATCTTGTACTATATATCAGCGCAGTAGATGATAATGATTATTGTTACCTTTCCCGGAACCATGGAGTATTAACTGAAGAAAATTTCAAAAGTAAACCCATATTGTACTGCGTTTGCCACTCTTTCTGTAGTAAATATTCTCAAAAAGAAAGAGTGTTGCCAACCAATTTTTCTACGTGTTTATATAATTAAATTGCCTATTTTTAAAAGTTCAGCTTTCGCAACTCTAGGAAGAAGATTGGGTTATAAGTAATAAATAACTACACAACTGAAAGCTGTCCTAGGGCAATGTGTGAGCGCACCACTGGTAAACTAATGTGGAATAATAAAAAAATGGAAATGCTGTGACTACCTTTTATTTTGCTTGCTCGTTGAGGCATTTTTCCCCCCATAGCTGTGCTCCAGGTTAAAAAACTGCAAATGTACATGTAGACTACATTGCAGTTTCTTAGCAAGCATCTCCTGTAAAGCAATCAATGATCTCTGGCCAAAAATAACATAAAACTAACTCACAAAATTTCCCCAAGGCAGAGAAAAACTGCATGTAAATTTATTTTGAAGTAGAATAAGTCAGATCATTTTATAAACTTCAGGGTATTGTAATTACAACTGCTGTTACCTTGGGTTAATAATATTCAAAATAATATTTTTTATCTAGTAAAAGTTGTTACCAACTTGGATGTTTAACTTATGTAGTTAAAGTAAATAAAAAGCTTATTTAATTCAAATATAAAGACGACTAAAGATAACTCCAAAGTTCTTTAAAAAACAAATTCTAGATACTTTAAAACGTTCATCTTACTTACTTTTAAAGGTCACTAAAGAATGAAAGATGAAGAAACAGAACAAAATAGTGGCTAATAGAGGATTCTCATCAAATAATTTTTTAAAATCTAATTTTACTTAATTTTAAGTACTGGGATACATGTGCAGGATGTAGTAGTTTGTTACATAGGTAAATGTGTGCCATGGTGGCTTGCTGCCCCTATCAATCCATCACCTAGGTATTAAGCCCAGCATGAATTAGCTATTTTTCATGATGCTCTCCCTCCACCCACCATTTCCCAGCAGGCAGCAGCATGTGTTGTTCCCCTCCCTGTGTCCATGTTTTCTCATATTCAGATCCCACTTATAAGTGAGAACATGCGCTGTTTAGTTTTTTGTTCCTGTATTAGTTTGCTGACGATAATGGCTTCTAGCTCCATCCATGTCCCTGCAAAGGACATGATCTCATTCCTTTTTCTGGCTGCATAGTATTCCATTGTGTACATGTACCACCTTTTCTTTATCTGGTCTAACATTAATGAGCATTTGCGTTGATATCATGATTTTGCTACTGTGAATAGTGCTGCAATGAGCATACATATTTATGTATCTTTATAATAGAAAGATTTATATTCCTTTTGATATATACCCAGTAAGGGGATTGCAGGGTCAAATCGTATTTCTGTCTTTAGATCTTTTAGGAATCCCCACACTGTATTGCAAAGTGGTTGAACTAATTTGCATTCTCATCCATAGTGGAAAAGTGTTCCTATTTCACCACAGCTTTGCCAGCATCTGTTGTTTCTGGACTTTTTAATAATTGCCATTCTGAGGAATCTGAGATGGTATCTCATTGTGGTTTTTGTTTGCATTTATCTAGTTGAGCTTTTAAAAATATGCTTGTTGGCTGTATAGATATCTTCTTTTGAGAAGTGTCTGTTCATGTCCTTTGCCCACGTTTTAATGGGGTTCTTTGTTTTTTTCTTGTAATTTGTTTAAATTCCTTGTAGACTCTGGATATTAGACCTTTGTCATATGGAAAAATTGCAAAAATTTTCTCCCATTCTGTCGGTGGTCTGTTCACTCTGACAATAGTTTCTCTTGCTATGCAGAAGCACTTTAGTTTAATGAGATTGCATTTCTCAATTTTTGCTTTTGTTGCAATGTCTTTTGAGGTTCTTTTCATGAAATCTTTGTCCACACCTATGTCCTGAGTGGAATTGCCTGGATTTTCTTCTAGGGCTTTTATAGTTGTGGGTTTTAAGTTTTTATCCATCTTGAGTTATTTTTTTTTGTATAAGGTACAAGGAAGAGCTCCAGTTTCAATTTCCTTCATAGGGCAAACCAGTCCTCCCAGCACAATTTATTAATTGGCTATCCTTTCCCCATTGATGGTTTTTGTCTGGTTTGTCAAAGATCAGATTGTTGTAGATATGCAGTCTTATTTTTGAGATCTCTATCCTGTTCCATTGGCTTATGTGTCTGTTTATGTACCAGTACCATGCAGTTTTGTTTACTGTAACTTTGTAGTATAGTTTGAAGTAGGGTAGTGTGATGCCTCCAACTTTGTTTGTTTTGCTTAGGATTGTCTCATCTGTACAGGCTCCTTTTTTGGTTTCATGTGAATTTTAAACTAGTTTTTTTTTTTAATTCTGTGAAGAATGTCAATGGTATTTTAATGAGAATAACATTGAATCTAAAAATTACTTTGGGCAATATGGCCATTTTCATGATATTGAGTCTTTCTATCCATGGGCATTGAATGTTTTTCCATTTGGTTGTGTCCTCTCTGACTTCCTTCAGCAATGGTTGTAGTTCTCCTTGAAGAGTTCCTTCACTTTCCTTGTTAGCTGTATCCCTAGGTATTTTATTATCTTTATAGCAGTTGTGAATGGAAGTTCATTCATGATTTAGTTCTCTGCTTGCCTGTTGTTGGTGTATAGGAATGCTAGTGATTTTTCCACATTAATTTTGTATCCTGAGACTTTGCTGAAGTAGTTTACCAGCTTAAGAAGCTTTTTGGCTGAGATGTCCTAGACATAGGATCATGCCATCTTGCAAAAAGACACAGTTTGACTTTTTCTCTTCCTGTTTGAATACCATTTATTTCTTTCTCTTGCCTGATTACCCTAACCAGAACTTCCTATACTATGTTGAATAGGAGTGGTAAGAGAGGACACCCTTGTCTTGTGTCAGTTTTCAAGGAAAATGCTTCTAGCTTTTGCCCATTCAGTATGATATTGGCTGTGGGTTTGTCATAAATGTTTCTTATTATTTTGAGGTATGATCCATTAATATCTAGTATATTGAGAGTTTTTAACATGAAAAGATGTGAAATTTTATTGAAGGCCTTTTCTGCATCTGTTGAGATAATCATGTAGTTTTTGTCTTAAGATCTGTTTATGTGATTATGTTTATTAATTTCTATATGTTGATCCAACATTGTATCCCAGGGATGAAGCCAACTTGATTGTGGTGGATAAGCTTTTTGAATACTGCTGGATTCTGTTTCCTGGTATTTTATTGAGGACTTGTGTGCATTGATGTTCATCAGTAATACTGGCCAGAAGTTTTCCTTTTTTTGTTGTATCTCTGCGAGGTTTTGGTATCAGGATGGCGCTGGCCACATAAATTGAGTTATGGAGGAGTTCCTCCTTTTCAATTGTTTGAAATAGTTACAGAAGAAATGACACCAGCTCCTCTTTGTACCTCTGGTAGAATACACCTGTAAATCTGTCTGGTACTGGGCTTCTTTTTGGTTGGTAGGCTATTTATTACTGCCTCAATGTCAGAACGTGTTATTGGTCTATTCAGAGACTCAACTTCTTCCTGGTTCAGTCTTTGGAGTGTGTATGTGTCCATGAATGTATCCATTTCTTACAGACTTTCTTGTTTATTTACATAGAGGTGTATATAGTATTTTTTAATGGCTGTTTGTATTTCTGTGAGGTTAGTGTTGATATATCCTTAATAATTTTTTATTGTGTCTAATTTTTTATTGTGTCTATTTGATTCTTCTTGTTTCCTTGATTAGTGTAGCTAGTGTTCTATTTTATTAACTTTTCCCCCAAAATTTTTTGCGTCTCTTTCTTCTTCAGTTTTACTCTGATCTTGTTTACTTCTTGTCTTCTGTTAGTTTTGAAGTTTTGTTTGCTCTTGGTTCTCTAGTCCTTGTAGTTGCAATGATATGGTGTCAATTTGATATCTTTCTAGCTTTTTGATATGGGCATTTAATGATAACTTCCCCCTTAACACTGTTTTATCTGCATTCCAGAAATTCTGGTACATAGTCTCTGTTTTCTTATTGGTTTCAAATAACTTCTTGATTTCTGCCTTAATTTCATTATTTACCCAGGAGTCATTAAAGAGCACCTTGTTCAATTTCCATGTAGTTACGTGGAACTACATTTGTGGAGTGAGTTTCTGAATCTTGAGCTCCAATTCGATTGCACTGTGGTCTGAGAGACTGTAATGATTTCATTTATCATGTTATTCAATTTTAGAGTGTCATGTGGCTCCAAGAATAATATATACTCTGTTGTTTTTGGGTGGATAGTTCTGTAGATATCTATCAGGTCCACTTGATCCAGAGCTGAGTTCAAGTTCTGAATATCTTTGTTAACTTTCTGTCTCGATCTGTCTAATATAGACAGTGGGATGCTAAAATTTCCCACTGTTATTGTGTGGGAATGTAAGTCTCTTTGTAGGTATCTAGGAATTTGTTTTATGAATCTGGGTTTTCCTGCATTGTGTGCATATATATTTAGGATAATTAGCTCTTCTTGTTGAATTGAGCCCTTTAACATTATGTAATGCCCTTGTTTGTATGTTTTGATCTCTGTTGGTTTAAAGCCCTTTTTGTCAGAAACCAGGATTGTAACTTTTGCTTTTTTCTACTTTCTATTTGCTTGGTAAATTCCCCTCCATCCATGTACTGTGAGATAGCACAATCACTCACCACCTCCCATGGCTGGGGGTAGGAGCTCTCCTTGCCCCATGTGTATCCCGGGTGGACTGTAGCTCTACCCTGTTTTTCTCACTGTTGGTGGGACATGCCAACCATCTAGTCAGTCCCAATGAGATAATTTGGGTACCTTAGTAGCTGGCACATAATTCACTCTCCGTTTTGTTCTTGTCAGTAGGAGCCTCCGACCATAGCTGTTTTTAGTTGCTCATCTTGGCCCTTCCTCCCAAATGATTTTTTAAAATGAACAACTTATTATATTATGTTAAAATTCAAGGCAAATTATTCTAGATAAAACTTAAAATACAGAGGAAATTGATAAGTACAGAATAAAAATCTTAGTAAGGTCTGGCATTGTAGGTTTGCTGCTATCTCTATAATATTCAGACACAAATTGTATGTCACTGGATGAGACAAGAACTGAGAAGATATTATCTGATGATTTGAGCTGAAATTCCTCAGATAAGACTAGGGAATTTTTAGGTCTTAACCTCAAAATCTTTGCCCTTGGATGTGAAACAGATTCCTTTCTTGTGAAAGAAAAATTTTGAGAACCACAGGATTAGAACATTTTATAGATGTCATATAAATCTTTCAGATGCTGCTTCATATTACTGCTGAAACAAATTGTAAAGGGATATCAGTACTCATTAATGTATTAATTATTTTTCTCCATTCATCTCAGTAGTTTTATGTAAATTTCAAGTTCGCAGTCTGTGAACATGTTCCCCTAAAAATATTGCTTGTTTATATGGAGAAACATGACCTGTTATATCAGATTTGCTTATAGGATTGGTTCTTTTCCATCCTCAGCATTTAGAGGTAAACAAAGCAAAAAAGATCACAGTAAAGATGAGACTATAAGAAAGCTAAGTAAATAGGATTTGCAAGTTCACTGAAGATTGATTCTTCTCATCTATATACATGACTCTGGTCAGTCCAAGGACATTAGATATATGTTACAAAGCTGTGGGATCAAAACAAATGCTGATAGGCTACAGTTATTAATATCTTGCTATATTTGGTTATTACTGGTTTTCGAATTAAATGGGACCAAATTTGCAAGTAATTGGTTTTGATTGCCAGCATCAGTGTTGATCAGAGTGTTTTAACATATTTATTGATATAAACATATTTCACTGAATCTTGATTCATTATTTCTGTCTAATAAACTATTACTCTTGCAATAATTAAACACTTTCAAATTTTCTATTCTAAGTTCTCTAATAGACAGCAAGTTTTACTGTCATTTGCTTCAGTAAAAACAGGAGTTAGTTGAGGTTTTTGCATGTATAAAAGAATATCTCTTTTTATAAAGCACTGTTAAATATATAGAGAAAGGTATCTAATTTGAGGATTTTTAGATGGCCTGAAATAAACTCCTCTTGAAATAACAAAAATATTTGGTAAATAGAAATGTAATTTGGTGGAAAGTCTGCACAATATATAGTTAGATACAATTCTTATCCACAGTAAGAATTAAATAAAACATAATAAAAATAAGATAAAGATATAAAGAAAAATACCTTTAGGTGAAAACCCGAGACATATAGCAAATATCTACTTATTATTGCAAATGCAACTAGTCACTTCAAACTGAGTATCGCAAATTAGCACTTTGTTTTAGATTAACAGAGGATTTTTTAGAGAGATAGTTGACTTTCACAATTGTGATAACATTGCATTTACTATATACTGTACATTATTAAACCTGATATCTATTTGCTTAATCAACAGACATTTAATTATGCAAAGTAGGTTATAATTAGAAATGAGATTTATGATCCTACTTTACCTTAGTCTACTTCACAAATCTGCTATATAATTTTATAACATTGCAATTCTCTCTAGAAAAGTTACAGATTAAAAAAATCTTAACATATTATGATTAACAAAAGTTGAAAAGGATGCGTTTGTGTGGCTGAGTCACAATTACTCATAATTTAAAAAAAAGGTAGATGGACACTACTTTGATCTCAGTTGTTGATTTAAGACATTCAGCATTATAATTGTATGTATGTATATTTGCTAAGTATTATATATCTATAATGAATTCATATTTCTTAAATAATAAATTGATTGTTGATTATAAATCCACTGTAAATTGTGTGTAAATTTAATTTTTTATAAAAATGCATTAGTAAAAACAAAACAACTCAATCTAAAGTTGAATTGATTATCAAATAATGTTGGAATATAAAACATTAACTATTTATACTACCTGCAGTGTCTTTGAAGATTAATGTGTAAATGCAATGCCTTCCCTAATTAATTTAAATTCTGACTGTAAGTGTTAAATATTACATTTAAAAGAAAATTTCACACAGGAGAAAAATATTAGGATCGTTGATAAAGAATCTGTTGCAAAATTAGATCTGCAACAGGAAGAATTGGGTGTCATGTGTTCTGCAATTATGGGATGTGACTATAATATTTATTGGATTTGATCCCATGAAGCACGTGAAGGCAAAGATTAGGACCAGAACATAAATATATGATCTCCCTGTTGATTGTGGAGCCACACATCCTGGCCAGAGAAAATAATGATGGTGAAGGTGAAGTCAAGGGGGATAGGGTGTTTATTCATTGTCTGTGTGCTTTAATGGACTTGGAAGATCTGAATTTGTGGTCTAGCTTCTTCAATTATTAGTAATACAACCTTGGAAAAGTGACAACTCCTTTGAACACTCTCATGTTTAAAATGAAACTAATAATGCTTATATCACCAAATTTTTTAAGACACGAATGCTATAATATGTGTAAAAGCAGTTCACAGACTTTATATTTTTAGGATGACTGTAGATTTATACTCCTGATGTTCAGGAAGGAAATTATTTCAATTACTAAGAAATCAACTGGTACCTATCCTGTATATTAAGGCCTCCACAACAACCTGGGGTAATCAATTCCCACTAAGAATAACAATGCTCCAAATTTCATCAGATTCAATAATGTCATTTTTTAAATGAATTTCACTGTCATCTATCTATTGTATTATTTCATAAAATGGGCTATTTATGAAATTATTTAACTACATGCTGTGTTGTAAAGTTTATTGTTAGTTCTAATCATACTTCTACAATTCAGTCCTTAGTCTCATACTGATTGCATTCTTCGTTAGATTTCAGGTTTTTCTATTTGTTCATAAAAAGGACTATACATTTCCATTGTTTAAAAGTTAATTTCTTGGTAATCATAAGATTTTTGCATTCTAATTTGCACAGATGTTCTAATTACATCACTTTCTTGAGCAACAGGATTACTTTTCTGTCATGGGTTTAAAATGCATAATTACTTATGTAAAGATTTGTTAATCGTTCATTGAAATGTATTTTAATATACAGATTTCAACATTATCTCTTCAATTTATATGATAAAAAAGGTGTGATAAAAACAATCTAACTTCAAACAATACACTCTAGCAGTGATTAATATGGATAAAGTAACTCATTTTGTAATATAATTAATCACAAAACAAAAATTGGTAAATTCTAATTTGAAATAAAGTACCTCAAAAAGGTAAGTAGTTGGGCTATTATCTTCAAATATCAATTCTAGATTTGAAAATACAACAATAAAATAATATTGAAAAGTAATGTAGTTTTTCTTTTTCAGAAAGGCAAGCATCTACTAATCTTTCTAAGAGAGACAAATAGGTCTTTTTGTTTTACCATCCTAACCAATTTTTAGGTTTAGTTTTTTACAATTTATTTTTAGTTTTAATTATAAATCTATTTCGAGGTGATTCAAAAAGGATGAAAATGACATTAAAGAGAGAAGCAAGCACTATAATGCAATTAAAAACTAACATTGTTTTACCAATTACATAAAACAGCCAAAATAATGCAAGATCTTAATTGCTCTGTGACTCTTCTCTCTTTAATGCCCAAGATTATTTTACTAACTTCTAATTCAACATTTGCTCAATGAACAGTTCAAGCAGATACAAGTTATATTTTCAATATAAAAAATCAATTTTTTCTCATCAAAATGGATATGAGCTGGGTGATTTCAGAAACTTTTGACAAAAGCAAAGTATTATTTTCACAAAATAATAATTAATAATAATAATATCTAACATTTACTGAGTACTTATTCTGTGTCAGACATAGTATACTCTTTTCCTCCCATTCATTAATCCTATGAGTCATTACATTTATTCATTTAATTATCAAAACTACCCTATGAGATTGCTATTACCATTTGTTGTACAGATGATCGGAGAGAATGATTTACTTATTAGAGGTGACAAGGCTAGAGTAAGTGCTGTAAATGGGATTAAAAATATACTTCAATTTCAGAGCTGCAGTTCTTAATTACCAAACCCTAATGTATTATTACATGAGAGAGGGCAGGATCTTATTTTTGTATATTCTTACTTTTTCTCAAGGGCACTAAAATAATTGACTAGTTAGTCCTGGAAAAGTGCACTGAAGCTTAATAGGTGTATTTTAGTATAAATGACTACTAGAAAGTTCTTCAAAGTAAAGGTATTGAAATTACTCATGCTCTGGGATTTTGTTTATGAGCCACTCATCACTACTATACACATGCTACTTTAAAGGAGTTCATTTTAGTAACCTAGATGGGAATAATCTCATTTTCATTTGTAATATCAAAATATTTGACACTAATTCAGAGTTACACATTCAACGAAGTCAGTGGAGACTTATAAAGGTATCTTCCTTAAGTGTAAGAAATATTATATTGGTCTGAAGATTAGAAATCTGCTGTTCTGCAAATTCAATAATTGAATTAGACATTCAGGATATGTCTATATTCAAAAAAAGACTAATTTATAAATGCTATATAAAAATTCTGATATCAAAATTGATGAATTTGAGATTCAGAGCACTTATATATCTATGCAAAATATTAATCATGAATCTAAAAAAAGGCTAACTAGTTTTAATAAGATACATGTGCAGTTGTGTATTCGTGCTGAATACTCATTCATTGAAAAAGTTGAGAAAATATAACACTGGGGCACTATTAAATTGGCCAGAATATTGATTGCCCCATTTTACTAAAGAAAGCAATAAATCAACTTTGTTGAACTGATAATGGATTTTCTTGATCTTAGACAGTTAAGAAATCTTCATTCTGTATTTTTTTCATCATTAATGCAAGACTGAACTTGAAAAGCTGTTAAACATTTACCGTTAACAGATCAGTGTACAAGGATGCTGCTAGTAGGTGGCATTGTGCAGTAGAAAGAATGTTGTGGGGGGAATCTAGTTATCTATTGCTATGTAATAAATTAGCATGCACTTTAATAGATTTAAACAATAAATACTTTTCATTTTAAGTCTCCCACATTATTCAGAAATTCAGGCTTATCATTGCTAAGTAGTTTTTGGCTTAGGTTCTTTCATAAGATTTCAAACTAGTTGTCAGTTAGGTATGGAGTCATCTGAAAGATTGGTTGGGGCTCACACAAATTGCTGGAGTATTAATGCTGATTATTTGCAAGTGGCCTCAATTCCTTCTCTTATGGACTGCTCCATATGGCTACTAAGAGTCCTCACAATATGGCAGCTGGTTTCCCCTGGAGCTAGTTATCCAAGAGAGAAAGCAGAAGTTGTGATATATTTTATAAATCAAATTCAGAAATCACATATTGCAATTTCTGAAATATTGGATTAATTATACTGGTCAGTTATATTACATGTGATAGCAAATTACACAGGAATATGCATAACATGAGGTGAGTATCATTAGGGACAATCTTAGAGACTATCACAAAGCCATGTAGTAACTGTAGGGATCTTGAACAATTCACTTAATATTTTTGGTGCACAAAATTCCTCATCTATAAAATATCAGTGATCTATCACTGTGTAATAAATCACCCCAAAATTAATGTCGTAAAATAATAGCAATTTATTATTTCTCGTAATTCTGTTGGTTGACAAGATTGTACTTCTGCTCCACATGTTATCAGCTGAAATTACTCAAGAAGCTGAATTGACTTTGGAGTTGACTGGGGCTCCAATTTACCTGGGCTTTCCCTGTACATACTCTTAAATCTTCTAGAACCTCTCTATGTAGTCTCTCTCTTTCAAGCAGAATGGCCTATTCTCTCTTACAATATGACAGCTTAGTCTTAAAAGGAAGAGTTCCAAAACTAAAAGACTAGATATGTGTAACAGTGAGAGAAACCTAACATGGCTGACTCCATCTTGTTTCTAACCTCACAAGCTAACTGCCTTTTCTTATTCATGCACTCATGCCAAGCTAACTAGGGGAGGAATTTAGTTTATATTTTAACTTTAAAGCCAGGATGATAATAATCCCTCCCCCAAACTAACCCCTGAGAAGATAAGCAGGGTTTACACACAAGTAACAATGTTATGTTAAAGATTTATAGGAACACTGTGACCTGACCAAGGACAAAGAAGTTTAGCAAACTCTTAGGTCTCCTGCTGATGCCCAGATGTCTGTGGTCACCAATCACCTGCCAACCTCAATACCCTACTTATTCCTCTTCCCCAATAAAAAAAAAGAAGCCTGAGATTCATGCCTTTTAACATGCCTTTAGGACACTAGTCTGCCATCTTCTCTGCTTGCTGGATCTGTGAAATAAAGTCACATTCCTTGCTCCAACACCTTGTCCTTTGACTTACTGGCTGTCATGCCATGAGCAGGATCAGCTTTGGACTCAGTTACAGGTGCTTGTCAAACCTATGCTTTCATCACATTTGCTGATGTCCCATTGGACAAAGTGAGTCACTTGACCAAACTGAGTAGGAAGGGAGTACACATGGGAACATATTCTACTAGGCATGGTTTATTGGGAGCCATCAATATGGCTTTTGTACACACTACAAAAGCTAGTAGTGCTATCAGCAGAATGTTTTTAAGGATTAGCAATAATATCATATGTGTCTAGTAGACATTCAATAATTGTTATTATTGAGTAAAAGTTATTATTATCAAAGAGTTATCTATAAGGGAGCTTTGAAAGAGTTATGTCAGATATAGGAAATACAGTGCTTTGTTAAGAACAAATGCCAGAGTAGAGACTAGAAACATTAATTCTGCATTGCTGAGAAAGGAATAATGATAAGGGAAATGCAATGCAAATTGAGAATAGAAACAATGTCTTGGGGATAAGGATAAATTGTGAGAGCATGTAAACCATAATAACATTAAGAAGAGGTTTCACTGTTTTTAAAGCAGAAAATATGATTCCAGTACACAATCACTAACCCCCCTCCCCAACCCCCTTGTCTCTGTGAGTAGTCTGGCACTACTTTTTCAGGAGTTAAAATTAAATTTAAAAAATCCATAACATAATTTCCTTTGTAAATAACATATACATTGGTTTTATTCTTATGATTGTGAATGTCCTAGTATCAATGCATAAATTTCGTGGGGACAGTTGGCAGCTCAATGAAAAATGAATCACTTTTCTCCAAAAAGAAACAGCAGGAGGCTTCTGAATCATGGTTCTAGGAATCAAGGGAGTTTTGTTGGCAGCAGTTATTTAATCCATTATCATTTTAAAATTAGTAATTTTCTCCCTTATTTCTAAAACAAGAGTTATTTGTTTCTTTAGATGTTGTTGTCAAAGGAATTGGAAGAATATTTACACACTGCAATCAGCAAAGTTTATGTTCTTGGAGTACAGCAAAAATCTAGCTTATTGCAATTCTAAAATTCATCAGCTGGCTCTTTCCCTGTGAAACATGATTAGGAAATAAGCTCAAATTCTCCATTCAACTAATATTTTAGCTGATTTCCTGTTCTTTTCCCTGCATTTTTTTCAGTTATCTTTCCCAATAATTCTTTCTAAAACCGTTGTAACTAGCAATCCACAGGTGGGACAGCTAAACAGAGGTGAGATGTCAGGTGCTGTTTAGAGATGTTTGTCCGAGATTAAATAATTACAGTTCACACCTTTGCTTTTTAATGCTATATAAAATTAACTGAGAATTAGTCTTCCGTGCTGCCTCAATGAAATGGAAACATTTGTAATGAACTAGGACTTAGTATGTTGGTCAGCTTTCTGGAAAAACTAGAATTATTGATTCTCAAATTCCATTACACATCAGAGTTACTTAGGGTAGCTGTTAAAAATGAAAATTCCTGGGTTCCAAGCTAAAGATTCTGCTTCAAGACACGTGGGGCAAGGCCAGGAAATATGCCTTTCAAACGAATAATGCTGATACAGGTGGTTTTCAGATCTTTTTTCCTGGACAGCTCTTCCTGTGGCCCTGGCCTCCTAAGAAAAGTGAACTAGTCCTTGGAATTTTCAACCTCAAGACAACTAAGTATTCCAGTAAAAGAGGCCGGAAAAGTGCACCTCCATGCTCTTCAAATGAAAGTGGTGGAACAGTTAGAAGTCAGTGTTACTGTCAGAGTGGAGTGGCCTATGCAGCCTGGCAGGGTACTTCCATGCAGAATATGGGACAGGGTTTCTACAGTAAAGACAGAGGGGAAGAACATTCTAGGATAAAAACGCAGTTTAGATAAAGATGCAATTAAGAGGTTCAGAGCATAGGCTTTGAAGTCAGGCCCACCTACGTCCATACTGCCAGCTCTGCCATTTAATAATAGTTTTATCTATGACTTTACTTTCCATATCTGTCAATTTCCTGTTTTTATACCTTACTCCATTGTGCTAACGTGACTCTAATGTAAAATATTCTCATAACTTTGTATCCTTAATTAGGATGTTACTGTCTCCTTTCAAAGACTATACCATGACTTACCTCTCTTTTCTTGTACATGTTTTTGCCTAGAAGACGAGCCATTTTATCTCACTTTTACCATAGGTTTTTATTGTAAAATTGTGCCACCAGGCCCCCTTTAAACACAGATGTCATGTAGATGATTACTTAGTTGTTTGTAGCATTTTTAGTTCAGGTTTCTAAATGCAAGTACAAATATAAGTGCAAATCTTAGATGCTTCCTATCACATTTCTCCTGGATGACCTATCCCATTTCCCCCAAACTTCCTGTGTACTCCAGTTGTAATGCCCTCTGTCATCCTATGCCATAATTTCAGGGAAGATCACATGTATTGGAAAGAAGCGGATAAAGAATGGCTTCATAGAATAGGCTATATTTGAGCTGAGCCTTAATAGATGGACAGAATTTATGCAGCGAGAAAGAGCATTCTAGAAAAAAAGGTAATATAAACAAAAGCAGAGTCTTCAGTGATTCTGATTCAGTAGGTCTCAGGTAGAGTCCAGAAAGTTGTATCTCTAAGTGAGTCCCCCAGTTGATTATTCTAATGCAGTTTGTCCAAAGACTTTAAAGACAACACTTTGAGCAACAGTGTTGAGACTCATTGATTCCATAGCAAAATCTGAACTATGGGGATCTGCTTTTCAGCTTCATATAGACATGCTATAATCACAAAACTACAACTGGTTTGTGATGAGTGAGTCTTCCTATCCAATGGGAGAGAGTATATGAAGGAAATAGGGGGCAACCACAGAACCCTGAAAAAGGTTTACAAAATATAAGAGTGAAAATGTATAGCATTTAGTCCAAATAGAACTGAAAGTAAAATGTGTAGGGTTGCAGTGCCAATGATTATTTATTAGGAACCCTCCAATTTCCTATCTAACAAATGGTTGTTCTACCAGTTTAGTGCATACAGCATATTGAAAAATTTAAATTATAATAAAACAAAATGCCTTGGTCTTGAGAGAGACTTATTTTCTGAAACACAGAAGAAAGATACTGTTATTTCTCCGTAACACTTGTATTAAAGAAATATTTGCTTTCTACCATGGAAAGCCAGGCTCGGAAAGCATTTTCCCATAGTTTTAAATCTAATTTGGCTAGAAGGCTTCAGGAGGAATACAGTGAATATGAAAAACAGAAGCAAAATTTATAGATTTGACTATTGTCCAGTTTTTAGAGAGAAACAAGGTGAAATATGTGCACTAGTTGAGAGGCAGGCCTGGCCTTAGGCTTTGAAAAATGACATCTAAGATGAAAGATGCTGCAGAGCAGAAGTGGTATGAACTGATGTCAAGATGACTTCTTATATCCCACATTTTCTGGTTCATTATGGAACTTCCTGTATGATCTTCTGTATAAATCAGAAAGGCTAGAATAAAATAAACATGGAATTTCATATCTAAAAGCTCACAAAAAGAGATAGCCTTATTATTGCAAAATCAATGCACATATTTCTCTACAAATACAATTTGTAATTGGTTTCTATTTGTTTTTCACTTTTTGGAATATTGCTAGGTATTTTTCTTCAGATTATTCTGTAGGACTGCATCCCCTTTTCCCAACTAGACTGTAAACTTCTCAAGGCCAGGGGTCATGCCTATGAATTCTTTGGTAGCTTCTCACAGAGTCTAGCACAGCATTTGGGGCACACACTGGGTACTCAGATGTGCTTGAGAACTGTCTCAATATAATAGGTAAAGGCAGCTCTAAACTCTTCTGCATTTTGTGCAGCTGCCAAAACGTGGGGCCTAAGGCTAAAAGGCATGTTTTGTATTAATAAAGTTGAAGCCTTGTCAGCAAGTACCTCAAATGAAAACTGTCTTTACAACTACAACAGGATTGTCAGAGAGATTAATTTATATTTTCTGACTGGCTCCTGACAGTAACAGAAGTATTGTAATTTTTGACTGTATTAATGTTACTGAATTTATGGAGGCTTTTTACCTTATTAAATAGCTTCATAAAAATACTTCATTTTAAGAAAATACTTCTTCAGACTAAATGATAGAAGGTTATTTAGGGATTCTCTGATAACCACTTTATCCAAAAAGGCACTCAGAGCTAAAGGACAGATCTAACACTGTGTATAGGTATCATACGAAAGACCCTGAAAATTATCTAGGTTCAGGAGAATTTCATCATTGACTCTGATTGCAAATAATCACTTATGTTATTCCATATAGAATGTGATATTGAAAATATAATGAATCATATGTCTTAGAGGAAAATTCTTAAAAGGTGAAAATTTTACATGATAATACTATCTATATAAATTAAGGTACATTGAAAGAATGTTTGAAAAAAACAATTTTTTAAAACCTACTAATGTATCAGATGACAAATACAATTCCCTTCTGGAGGTTTTAATTAAAATCTATTTCAAAGAAAAAAACCCATGATTCTTCACGTTGGTAGTAAGAAAGAAGACTCAACAAGTGTGCTAACTGGGGTTTGTACTAAGCAAAAGTTGTTTGGGTGGAATTCTGATCCTGGAAATATTGCTCAGCTAATTGAATAATACAGTACAATTCTTATGCAGAAAATGTTTTGCAAGATCCTCCCTTCAGTACTATCTGAGCTGTGAATTGGTTAATTGGGTGTAGACCTGAGATGGGATCCAAACAGTCACTGTCTTGTCTCTTAATATCAAATAGAAAATCAGGAGAAATAAATCAGAGCATGTATCTGCAGTTTAGACATCATAACCGTAGTATTAGTGTTTTTTCCAGGTGAAAGTAAATTGCAAGTCGACGAGCTATCTCTATGCTCACCAAACTCTGCCTATCTTATCCTGAGCCTGCAGGTAGCTACAACATGGCTTAACATTGTGGTCTACATCTAATGAACCTGTTTGTCATAAACTTTTCAATATTTTCTTTGGTTTCCTCCATAAGTACAATCAAAGTTGTCAGACCATGGGTGAGGACATACAGTCACTGTATCTATGTTGTAAATGTCCTATACTTCTCATACAGAAATATTTCACTAAGAGTAAAAATAAAAATTTCCACAATCACACAGCAGCAGAAGAAACATGACAATGACAATAATAGCTAATATTTCTTAAGCACTTACTGTGTACGCAAAGTACTATGCCAAGAAATTTGTATGCATTAACTTTATAATTTTATGTAACACACTAAAATGCCTTTTTGGGTTCTATAATTATCATGTAACACTTTTAAAATCCCGATTATGCATTATTATTATTACCCTAATTTCTCATCTGCAGATGAGAAAATTTCTAGACTTAAGACATTCAGTTCTTAAAGGCAGAGGCAGAATATAAGCTAGGGCCAGTTCAAACAGGCTTTGTTTCAGTGGCTCACGGAGCACTATAATTTTCAAGACTGTATTGAATGAAAGAGCCTTTGGTAAGCCCAATCAGTTGTTTAGCATCATGGGTATCATACCTGCTGCCTTTATGGTGGTTGTCTTTTTTACCAGTTATGGATTTATAGATTGGTGTGTTATATCTCAAATCTATTCAAATTTCTGTAGCACAAGCTTGTCAGACCTGTGGTCCATGGGCTGCATGTGGCCCAGGACAGCTTTGAATACAGCACAGCACAAATTCATAAACTTCCTTAAAACATTATTAGATTTTTTTTGAATTACTTTTTTAGCTCATCAGGTATTGTTAGCGTATTTTATGTGTGGCCCTAGAAAATTCTTCTTCCAAAGTGGCCTAGGGAAGCCAAAAGATTGGACACAGCTGCTATAGCATATTTATTATTATTATATCATCATGTAGTCAAATTTTACAAAGTATTCCTACATTTCCTTCCTGCAGAGAATTTGAGGAAAGGAGCAGTCAAGATCAAAGCTCTGTTAATTAGCTCAGAGTCTAATGGGGTCCATCAGCAAGGAAAATTTTGAGGCAATCAATAAAAAGACTTCTTTCTCAACAATATAGAAGGGAATTGACAAGATTTTAACAAACTAAATGTAATGGCCAACTCCAAAAACCGTCTATGCATTTCAATCTAATATGGATACAGAATACTACCTAAACACTGAATGTATGCAGAACAATTAACTAAAAATCTTTTTTTGTATATAATATTAATATTTAAACTAACTGCATTGCCCAAAGGAAAGAAACACTTTGAAAAATCCAATTGGCAAATATCCAAAGCAAAAGAGCACAAACTCCTCTTTCTCTGAATCCATTGTTGTTAGACAGCAACATATAATGATAAAAAATCAATTTGATAGCATGATAGGCCAGATAATATCAGGCAAATAGACACCTGTATTTTATGGATAGTAATTCAGTGTTAATAACATTACAGCTATATTAATCTCTTTACAGTTTACAAAATGTGTTCAAAAATTGTAAAAAAAAAAATGCCAAATCCAATACACCAAAACAGAGGTAAAAATAAACTCAATTATTTAAAAATAAACACAACCTGGCCAGGTGGCTCATGCCTTTCATTCTAGCACTTTGGGAGTCCAAGACAGGAGGATCAGTTGAGCCCATGAGTTTGAGTCTAGCCTGGGAAGCAAGGAAAAGCCCCATCTCTACAAAAGACACAATAGTTAGCCGACTGTAGTTACGTGCACCTGTAGTCACAGCTACTTAGGAGACTGCGGTGGGAGGATAGCTTGAGCCCAGAAGTTCTAGGCTGCAGTGAGCCATGATCATGCCACTGCACTTCAGCCTGGGTGACAGAGTGGGACCCTGTTTGAGAATAAAAAATATATAATAAATAAATAATAGAATAATAAAAATAAAACAATATAAAATACAAGACAAAAAAGTGAATAAGTAAATTTTTAAGTGCTTACTGTGTATGTAAGGTACTATGTCAAGAAATTTGTATGCATTATCTTAAGAATTTTATGTAATACAACAAGAAAACAAGACAGAGTCAATATTTTGGTATTATTGGATAGATTTGATTTTGTTTACTAATGCTTTAGTTAATACAAACAAATGTGATAATTTGTAATGAATCCATCTTTCTCTGGTAAAAAGTGAATAGCCGGAAGGCAAAAATTGTGTTTAATTAGAACAACCAAGAAATCTTTTTCTTTATTCTGAAGAATCCTCTGTTTCATTGAACTTATGATCATGAAAGAATTATGAACTACACTCATTGGAAGACAATGAAAGTGTCATCCAAAGGATTATCTCCCAGAAGAGTACAAGTGGTGACACACACACACACACACACACACACACACCCCACATTACAGTTTGATTTTTGCTTTTTATTTTACACAGAACATAATATTGTATCTGGATTAAGGCAATAATGGTAAAGGGTGGAAAACTGCTACCTCTTCAACACAGGATAAGAGCTTGTAAGCCATGGTTTAGTTCATAATTACTTTTCCCCTGCATCTGTTTCTAAACTTTCATTCCCAACTTTATAAACCTCCACTTAAGCCTTTAGCTGTCAGGATTGCTGCCTAACTGTGGTGATTTTATTGATGTTTTTGTTTATTATTTATTTAATCAGCAAATACTAATTTAGCAAAATCTATGCGCAAAATACAGTGCTAGTTACTGGTGATATGACGATTAACAAAAATAGTCAATGTTCTTTACCCTCATGGAGATAACCCTTTATTTGAGAATAGAGGTATTAATTTTAAAATACATAATGATATAATATAATCAAATGCAGCTGTTTAGAAAATCCCCCTCTCCACCCATATACAAAGAACAGAAACATCAAATATACTTTGAGTAAAATATCAGGTTAAAAACAGCCAGAAAGGACTAAAAACAACACTTCCCTCATATATCAGGCTTTGTATGCCATTCCCATAAATTACATGTGTGCAGAACACTAACCGTGTGGAGCTACACATAGTATGGGAAAGGGAGATCAGGAAACAAAGATGTTTGAAAAGAATGGTGTGATTATAAGGCAAATGATATTGGTTTAGAAAACCAAGACATTTATAAGAATTTAAACGTGCTAGAGATTATAAAAAGGTAGCAAAATTTAATAAATTTTTTTCCAGACATAATATATGAATTCATCTCCATCACTATATTTTGGGGGAGCAAAAACTAAAACACTGTTTTGAATAATATTTATTACTCCCCAGTAGCCTAAAAATTCAGTTTATAAAATATACAATAGAATTAAAGTACAGTGTGCTATGGTGTACAACAAAGAAGCCAAAGCTAATATGGAAATTCAGATAAGGCTTTCCAGATGAAGGGGTTTTCAAAAAGAATTATGAACGATGACTAAGATTTCTGCAAGTAAATAGTAGAATATGGGAAACAGTGGGTTCTAAGAAGAAGTGATGACATTTATAAAGGACCAGCGTTGAGACAGATTATGATGTATAATCAAGGAACCAAAGGGATGTCTCAGCATGCTTGAGACAAGGACAGGTCATCTAGGGTCTCAAGGACCCTGCATTAAGAACTAAGGTTGTTACACTAAGACCAATTGCAAGCTACAATCTATTCAAAAAAATGTAGACATTTGAAATAATTTGAGTATGTCTGGCAGAAGAGATCAGATTCAAAGTATTTTTAAAGATTCTTGTATTGACAAAATTCTATTGATGCATGAAATTTGCCATATACTTTTTTACCTTTATAATCATATACCCATCACTATGAAAGCCAATGTATTACAAGTGTCGGACAGGTGGCATAATATGTAAGTGTGGTGAGAGATTGCTTCAAGTTAACATAATAATGAAAAATCTTATAGAGTAGAGTTTGAGGTAGAATTTGAAACAAGCACATAATTCTGATAAGCATCATAGTCACAGTGGTTGACATGATGGCAGTATCTTCTCTGAGAACAGAATAAGAAAAACACAGATACGAGAATGTGAGGGGCATGTTCTGAGTGCAGTGAAGCGAGCAGTTTGGAATCCTAGAAATGAATTATAAGCCTACATGAGGGGGTCATAAAATCCTTAACTAAATCAGTGTCAGAGGGGGTGGTATAATATGAGAATTCAGAAACACATCCAATTAAAAATCTGTACGACTTTATGGCTAATTAGATATGAAGAATCGGGGAAGAATAGAAAAGAAAATGTTTGCTTTATACTTGAGTGATAGAAAGATAAGTACCAAATAAGAAATTTCATTAACTCTGTTATAATCAGTCTTCATGTAGTTCTCACGTAGTTCTCACTTTCGCATAGTATTTTACAGTGACGCCGTAACAAGACTGACAGGTTCATATGTGTGCTGCAGAGCAAAAGACACATACACTAACAGTGGGGTTTGCAGCAAATAGTTTAATAATCACAAGGCACCAAACTAGGATATGGGAAGAATTCTCAAGCCTCAAATCTCTTTTGTTGAGGGATTTTGGACAAGGAGATTCTGAAGGGTGAGGGGCTAGAAAACTTGGGTTGTTGATTGGTGGGGATAAGGGGGATGAAATCATCATGATATGGTAACTGCATTTCTCCATGAGACGGTTCTTACTAGGCTACTCCAAACAAGCTGGTGTTGGTCGTTTTGTTAGTATGCATAACCTAAAGGATAAGCTCAAACAGAAAGCATATTGCTTCAAAATATCTTAGATTTTATCCATACAACAGGAAAAGAATAAAAGCCCTAGAAAAAGAGTTACCCTGGGGTAGCAAGTAGTTACAAGCAACAAAAACGTGAGTCAAAGGGCAAGCAGGCTTAATGACTGCAAATATTGTACATCAAGATTAGTTAGATTTTATTTTTTCCTCTTAATTGATATTATAAAATGTTGTTGGAGATGGTTTAACACACACCCTAAAATATATGTTTTTTACTTAACTTAGACTTTTGTATATCAGCTGACAAATGACTTACTGCATGCTGGTACTCTCTGCCAGCCAGCCATTCACTTTTGGTGGCATATTCATCTGTGTCAGTAGAACAATACCTGTTGGTACAAGTGTTTACATATTTAAATACATTTTAATTTTATTTTATAACAGAAGAAATTAAAGAAAAAAATCTGATGCTTCTTAAAGAAGCACAGATCTAATAAATTAATTCAAGCAAGATGAAAATAAAAATTAAGTAGAAAAAATCTCTCTCTAGATTTGTTGGATTTAAACGTGTATTAAATTTTGAAAGGAAAACATTGTTCAAAAATACCACATGCCACTAATATATCCATTAAGTGTGTATCTAAACAAGAGTTGTATATCAGGAATTTAATTTTTTCTCTTTAAGAAAGTAAGTTCTTATATAGTACAAAATTTTGTTGTTGGTGTGTGACATATTTGGCTTGGTACATGTTTTCTCAAGTATGCATTGTAATAAAGTACTTGTAGGAAATTCAGAAGAGTAAATCAGTTTTTTGGCATACAAAAAAAATTTTTTTTCAGAAATGTAATTTGAGGTGGTGGTGAACATGAATGTGTAAATATCTTGTAAACAGTTAAAATGTTAACACTAGATCCAAGACTGGAACTAAAAGTTTAAGAATTATTTGATAATAGTAGGTATATAGACCATAGGAGTAGAATTCAAATTACTAATGGGATAACAGATCCAGGAATATTTTGTAAATACTATTTCAATACATAAAAAAGGTGGAAAGGCTTTGGATCCAAGGATGGCTGAAAACTGGAACTGAGTTCTCTGCAAAATGGTAGAATCCATGTTTCTATACAACAGGCATTAAAATATCTCTACTCATTGGCCTAGGGACTTAGTAAGAATGTTGGCCATCTTGACAGTGTTGTAAAAAATAAACTCCTGCAAGCAATCAGAACCTCAAACAAGCACCATAGGCAGGAAAATGTTCAATTTATACTACACAAAAATGATTTAAAAATTGCAAACAAATAAATTAATATAAAAATAGCCTTGGAAACATTGATACCCTTAGAGGATGACAGAAACAAATGTGAAGATGAAGCAAATCTGTACAATCCAATATATAGAAGAATCCTCCACAGGAATAATTACTTTGAAGATCAGATTATAATTAAAATGATATACAACACATGGAAAGGAACCACTATGAAAGAGTAAGCAAATAAAACAAACATGCAAGATAATACAATGTAAACTATATTTAATAGAACAAAGTGAAAGAGATTTACAGCATGTTTAAAAGAATAAGAGTCGAATAAAGCATGGATATAATACAAGCAAGAGCAAGAAACCATAGAAAAGTAAAAAAATAACCAAATAAAAAATTTAAAAATCAAAATACAGTCATTTTTGTAAAAACCCTGAGGAAAACACTATATATGTTGAAGAAATACTTAATGGAATGCAATATAAATCTGAGAAAATCATCCAGTTGTAGCATAGAGCATTGAAGATAAGAAAGATTTAAGAAAGAAACCCAAACAATATGGAGAAGATCCAACAGAGTAATATCTAATAGGAATTCCAGAAGAACAGAATAAAGAAGGTGAGGAAGAGACAATTTTCCAAAAATAATTGACTAAGAACTTTTCAGAACTGAGAACAGACAAACCTGCTTACCATTAAGGAATACACTAGGTACTGAACAAGATGAAAAAAAAAAATTCCTACTCTTATATCTAGGCTAATCAAGCCACCAAAATGAGAAATATCAAAGATCAAAAGAAAACATATAGGCTACCAGAATGAAAAGACAAATTATCCACAATGGAACAAAAATAAAGGTCAGAATTAAATGGAATAGTTTCTTCAATGTGCTGACATACTTTTTTTTTTTTTTTTTTTGACAGAGTCTTGCTCTGTCACCGAGGCTGGAGTGCAGTGGTGCAATCTCAGCTCACTGCAACCTCTGCCTCCCAAGTTCAAGTGAGTCTGGCACCTCAGCCTCCCAAGTAGCTGGAATTACAGACACATCCCACCATGCTGGGATAATTTTTGTATTTTTAGTAGAGATGGGGTTTTGCCATGTTCAAGGCCAGGCTGGTCTCGAACTCCTGAACTTAAGTGATCCACCCACCTCAGCCTCCAAAAGTGCTGATAATACAGACATGAGCCCCTGCACCCGGCCAATGTGTTGATATAACTTAATCTAAAACTATAACTTCATTTAAAGTGCCATTTAAGAATGAAAGAAATATTCAGACCTACAAAATGTGTGGGTTTCCTACCATAAAATGTACTTAAGTTTGAAAAAAGAAATGAAGGGTTTGGAGGCAACAGCAATGATGAAGAAAGAAATTGGTAAAATTTGTTGGTAAATTTGAATAAGTAATGGTTAAATCTACAGGAAAGCACCAATGAAACTCTGCATAAAAGTACCAATGAATTATAATAATAATTACTGTGAGGCTTAATAACAATGTGCACCTAGAAAGATAGACAATAGTATAAAAGATAGGAAGAAATACATTTGAATCAAAGTATTCTAAGATCTTTGTCTTTGGGGAAAAGAAAATATAGACACTGGCTAATCATAACAATTTCAACTTAAGTGCACATGTTGAAATGTAAAGGAAATCAGTAAAATAAAAGAAATAGAAAATATAAATTCCAGATAAATAGAGGAAAGGAAAAAATATGTAAGATAAATTATGAAAATTCCATCAATTCAATACATGACAAGAAAGGTAAAATAAGAACAAAAAGAAAAATGGTAAAGAAAAACAGAAAATTAATAGAAATGAGTGTAATTATGTAGTAAGCACAGCTAATAAAATTATTGGCATCTGTTAAAAGAGAGGCAGAAATACAGCCCAGATACAGGTAATGAAGACAGACTGACAAATATAATAAAAGATACACCACAAAAGTACTGCTAGGATTAGCCAATAGCGATCTGATGCATAGGGTGAAATACCATATGGTTCACAGAATAAATCAGCTTTATCTCTGTATCTCTCTCTCTCTGTTATGTATCTAACGTCTATTTGAATATGGGTAGATAGCAAAACCATGATGTCAACTTTTAAAATTACAGAAGTATATTACATTATTATATTGCTTATGTACGTTTAAAATGTCAAAATTTTTTTGTTGATTATAGAAAACATATACATATGTGGTAATTTATAAGAACATGGATTTGGGATGCTAACAGTGGGATCTTTACTTGTAAGAATATTTTATTTCTCCTTAAAATATTACAAGAAAATATAGCAAATGAAGATAATATCATCATACTTATTAATATTTCTTCAACATTTAGTGTTAGGTACTTTTCAAAACACTTTATATGTATTAAGTTATTTAATATAGCATTCCTATGAGGTTGATATTTTAAAATTTTGTATACTGTATGCATGGATATTTGTTGTATTACATAATATAATTTTAACATGGTTCAATATTTATTAATGATAACAGCAAAAAACATGTTCTGAGTACTTAGGAAGTCACTGGTGATTTTTTTGAAGAATATAGTTTCAGTGTGTAGAAGTGAATACAAAGAAAATGACAGAGAATAACAGCAGATTTAACACATGTAAGTTCTACAGAGCAGTTTGACTCCCATATACATGCAGTATAAGTTTACAAGAAAGGAGCACACTTTGTAGGCATATAGCGTGTGTTTGTTTATTTTTATCTCCACATGACACTCAGAAAGAGCCTCTAAATCAAAATGGTCTCAATAGATACTGATTAAATACAAAGGAGAGTCAGATGACATGTTTTAAGCTCTATGCAAGCAAATTAGTGGAGATTTTTAGAAATTTGCTGTCTCAAAAGTCAATTCATTTCAATTTTTTCTCATTTTTAAATATGGTATAATCGTTCAGAGTGTGTCCTCTTTCATTGCTGAACACAATGCTACTTACTGATCTACTTGTGGAAAAATACTGACATTAACATGGAGTTCTCAAGAGACAACGTGATATTATATTTATGCCTGATAAAATTTGGTGATCGTGCACATGAATTTACGATATCCCTAGGTAGTTTACCGTCCCATCTGTGTCAGGAAAACAAAGCTATTTCAACTACAGCATAAGATAATAAAAATTGTTGTCCAAAATTTTATTAAATCCTTACTTTATAGAAGGCACTTTAGCATGTGCTTATTAACATGCATCTTTCAAAACCGAGCTCATAAGTGAGAATTTGACCTGATAATATTTGAAATACTTTGCTTTGGCAAGGTCAGCATATTGATATTCCCGCTAATTCCACATCACAAATACTAAACTCAGTCAATTACCCTTAAAGCATTGGGATGCAGTGAGAAAAACACAGGCATCTTCAGAAGAGATTCTTCTTTCTACTATAATCTTGAGGAATTTACTTCTCTCGGTTTCTAGTTTTCTTCTCCGGAACCTGAGGACATCATACTAGATAGTCCTGAAGACTTTCTCCCTGAACAATTCCAGGAAAATAAGTTTTAAAAGTCTGATTCCACATAATAACATCTTAACCGATTTTTGAAAATTAAATAAAATTTTATTTTAAAAGTGTTAGAGATAACCTAAAAATAAGCGGTAGAACCAGTGTTCTTTAGGAAGAAACAGTAGAGAATGGTTGTCCTAGGGAATCTATAACCCTAATAAAATTTTTGATGAATACTTCTGTGATAAATTTCAGATTTTGGATAGCATAAGGGAATGTTAAAAATTTGTGTTGTGGGTGTAGAATCTCCTAGGCTGCATAGATGATTTTATTAATGATGAATATGTAACAGTAGCACCTGCATTACTTCAAGCATCAATCAATGGGTTGATTAATGAGTTTTGGGAAGGTAAGACAAAAAGTTTATAAAAAAGAAGCCTAAGAATAGGATCTGTAAGAGGCATAGTGATTTCACTAAAAAAATCTGTTTCTGCCCTAATGCAAATAAAATGTGGCTACCTTATAGTGTTATCCAAATATTTTGACAATGATAATTATTATTATTTAAATATATATTTTATTGCATTTTAGGTTTTGGGGTACATGTGAAGAACATGCAGGATTGTTGCATAGGTACATACATGGCAATGTGGTTTCCTGCCTTCCTCCCCATCACCTATATCTGGCATTTCTCCCCATGTTATCCCTCACCAACTCCTCATCCCCTGCTGACCCTCCCCTAGTTATCCCCCAACAGACCTCAGTGTGTGATACTCCCCTCCCTGTGTCCATGTGTTCTCATTGTTCAACATCTCCCTGTGAGTGAGAACATACAGTGTTTGATTTTCTGTTCTTGTGTCAGTTTGCTGAGAATGATGGTTTTAGAAAATGTGAGCATAATTCTTTTTTCTTCTTACAGATATATTTTTTTCTGGAATTTTTCATCCATACCTTTTGTTGAAACAATAATCCCCTTTCATATGTGGATCTTTTGGAGTCAACAACCAATTAGTTAATTTTATTTACACAATCGCTAAATACAGTAGGCAGACATTTCAGATGTAGAAATAAAAACTTGGAGAGACTAAGTACTCTGCGAAGTGGCACAACCAGAATGAAAACCTAGCTTCACCTGTCTTTGCAATCATAAATTCTTTTCTATGTGGCCATCATGCTAAAAATCCCTTTTAATGAAAGGTTCCTACATTAACAAATACTACCTTTAAGGGAATATCTAGCATTTATCAGGGGACACTATTTCCTTATTCCTTTGAATAGAAGTGTGAGTCTTTTAGCCAGCTAATTATTCCAACTTTATTTTCTTTGTTAAGCTTTATTGAGATCTAATTCTATCTTTCCTTTGGTTTGGTTTGCTCTCAGAAACGTTCACATCGTTTTGCTCTCTAGGTTGTATAATAAACCAAGAAAAAAACAACTGTCTCTTTGAAGGGGATGAATAGCAATTTTATGGTGTTGTCTGTGACTAGACAAGTCCAAATAATTTTAGGGAATGCAGCAAGCAATGATAAGTGTAAGTTGCATCCTCCAATTTAACATTTAATTGCAAAAATACTAATATGTTGATCTTGGTATTCCTCATCCCGATTGTATTTCTCAATCGATTCCAAGTACAGAAAGAAAATGGAATGCTTTTATTAGGCCCACTAAAACACTGACACTGACATAAATTCAATGATTCCTTTTCCTGATTATCTCTACTGTGAAGGGCAATTAAAAAAATACAGATGAATATGACATGTTCTTAGTCTATTATTAAGAAATATATACAATTTTAACTTCAAATGTCTCTGGTCTGAATACCAACATTCCTCTTCTTGTTTATACTTTCTTATAGAACAAGAAAAATAGTAGTTCCAAGAAAATTTGCCTTCAAATATTATAGAGTTTGTGGATAGCCAGTGGCAGGACTTGACAACACACCAAAATGTTGACAAATTAAATGGAATTTAGGCTACAGGTCAAAACTGATCTATCAGCAGCGAATGCAAGGAATCATAGAATAATGGGCAATTGCCATTAAAAAGGAAAAATAGGAGACCTCAAAGGTATGTGCATAATATCTGATGGAATAACATCTTTATTTCAGTATAATTTAATAAATAAGTGTCCAAGCAGCCCAGTTGGGGAACTCCACAGGGACTTAGATTAGTTGAGATTTAGCCTGAGGCCTGAAGTAGGATTCCATTCTTCAGGATAGTAGAGAAGAGTAAGACACATCCTGGTCTGTACTACAAGTCTGTGACTGATGCATAGAAAATGTGACAAAGACTCGATTCCTGGAAAGCAGAGTGATAGTGGAAAGGAAAGGAGAAAAATGTGAGTAATAGAACTAAGGTAAAAAGTTGGAGTGGCAATTTACCTCTGGTTGTTTGGTCATCAAGCTATGCAATAAATGATCTTCATACTTGCTTCTAGAATCTTACTCAGAGCTAAGCTACAAATGAGAGTTCTAGTACCCTACCTTTGAGAATTAGGGAAAGAAGCCAGAGAAGTTATTATCACAGCATTTAGTGCAATGCCATGTTTCCACTTGCTACTGGTGAACACTGGTAAAGAGATAGTGTGATGATATTGGAGAGAAAAAGTCATGGAAAAAGTGTGAGGAAACCTGGATTCTAGTCTTGGCTAAGCCAATAACTAGCTGGGCAATCTTGGAGAAGTCACTTTTCCTCCCTGAGCTTTAATTTTCTTCTCTATATGGTGAGGATTTGGACTATATGGATCTCCCTTCTTTCTTTCATGTTTAGTATTCTATGCTAATAGGACAAATGACTTGTATCTATGCTTTTATTTAAGCCAGATATGTTGAGAGGCGTTACTGACTGTACCTGAGATCAGAACATGCTTATACGACTAAATCAAAATCTAGGTTTTTTCAGTGGACTGTATTCTAGAAACAGCATTAAAAACAGCATTCATTGATATTATTACATTAAAAATCTATGGGAACTTTTTGTTCGACAGGAAATACAAAATAGCTTTATCTCCTCAATAAAAATGAAACGGCTTATTAAGGCATCAGTATGGGGGATTATTTCAGTTTAAATAGGTAACATGTTCATTGTAACACTCCTGCTAATTGGTTCAAACCAGAGAAAGCAATCAGATCCCAAAATATGTCAGTTTTTTAGACAACACAGGCTTTTAAAATTAGCTGAGATATAAGTTAAGGTGATTCAGGGCACTTTCTTAGCATCAAGTGATCCCAATTGTATTTCTCTTGTAAATGGCGGAGTTGCTGCCGCTGCCACCAACCTGCCCCCACAGGAATGAGTGGTTTCAGTGAGTGAAGGCAGCTATAAAAGAACAAGCAAAATGTGACGTTTATCTGTTGACTATTTAGAAATGAATTAATACCCCTGGGGCACATCCGCCTCCGATTCACTCTCATTGTCTGTCACTGTTCTCAGAAGAGGTAGGAGCAAGCATCAAAGATCTTTATTAAAAAACAACTTTGCCCCATGCTGAGGTCACATTCCAATGACCATAGGTCTGTGGATAACGGAACATACTTTACATAGCCTAGGACAGTAGCTTTAACATTTCCCTTTTTACTTTGGCCCATGATAAGAAACAATAATAAATAGATTTTACATAGAAAAATCTATATATACACACACATAACAAGAAAAACATATTTTAATGAAAATATACTTCTATATGAATTTAAATTTTTTTTCTCCTTCTGTGAAGATTGTCAGTAGTAGTTTAATGAGAATCACATTGACTCTATAAATTGCTTTGGGGAGTGTGGCCATTTTAACAACATTGATTCTTCCTATCCCTGAGCATAAACTGTTTTTCTATTAGTTTGTATCATCTCTGATTTATTTGAGTACTGTCTTGTAGTCCTCCTTATAGAGATCTTTCAGCTCCCTGCCTAGCTGTATTCCAAGGTATTTTATCTTTTTGTGGCAATTGTGAATGGGATCATGTTCCTGATTTGGCACTTGGCTTGACTGTTGTTTGTGTGTAGGAATGCTAGTGATTTGTATACATTAATTATGTATCCTGAGACTTTGCTGAAATTATTTATCAGTTTAAGGAGCTGTTACGCTGAGACTATGGGGTTTTCTAAATAAAGGATCATGTCACCTGAAAACAGGGATAGTTTAACTTCCTTTTTAGCAGCTCTTTATTTTTTTTTTTCTCTTGCCTGATTGTTCTGGCAAGGACTTTGATTATTATGTTCAATAGGAGTGGTGAGAGAAAGCGTCCTTGTCTTGTGCCGGTTTTCAAGGGAACTGCTTCTGGCTTTTGCCCATTTAGTATGATGCTGGCTGTAAGTTGGTCATAGGCAACTCGTATTATTTTGAGGAATGATTCTTGAATACCTATTATTGAGAGTTTTTAACATGAAGATGTGGCTTTTTGATGTGCTGCTGAATTGGATTTGCCAGTATTTTGTTAAGGATTTTTGCATTGATGCTCATCAAGGATATTGGCCTGAAGGTTTTTCATTTGTTTGTTTGTTTTTGTTTTGTTTTTTGTCTCTGCCAGGTTTTGGCATGAGAATGATGCTGACCTCATAATGAGTTTGGGAGGAATCCCTCCTCCTCACTTTTTGGAGAAATTTCAGTAGGAATGGTACCAGTTCTTGTTTGTACATCTAGTAGAATTCAGCTGTGAATCCATTTAGTTCTGGGCTTTTTCTTTTTTTTTTTTTTTGATTGGCTATTTACTACTGCCTCAATTTTAGAACTCATTATTGCTCTGCTCATGGATTTGATTTATTTCAAGTTCAGTCATAAGAGGGTGTATGTGCCTAGGAATTTGTCAATTTCTTCTAAATTTTCCAGTTTGTGTGCATAGAGTAATTCATAATATTTTCTGGCGGTTATTTTTATTTCTGTGGATTCAGCAGTACTATCCTTCTTGTTTCTAATTGTGTTTATTTGCATCTTTTCTCCTTTTTATTAGTCTAGCTAATGGTTTATCTATTATATTAATTAAAAAAACAGTTCCTGACTTCATTTATCTTTTGAATGGTTTGACGTATGGAACCAAAAAAAAAAAAAAAAAAACCCTGAATATCCAAAGATATTCTAAGCAAAAAGAACAAAGCTGAAGGCATCACACAATCCAACTTCAAACCGTACTACAGGTCTACAGTAACCCAAACAGTGGGATACAGGTCCAAAACCAGACACATAGACGAAAGGAACACACTAGACAACCCAGATATAAGACCGCACACCTACAAGTATCTGATCTTCAAGAAACCTGACCAAAACAAACAACAGGGAAAGGACTCCCTATTCAATAAGTGGCACTGGGATAACTGGCTAGCCATATGCAGAAGATTGAAACCGGACTCCTTTCTTACACGTATACAAAAATTAACTCAAGATGGATTAAAGACTTAAATGCAAAGCCCCAAACTATAAAAACCCTGGAAGACAACCTAGGCAATAAAATTTAAGACATAGAAATGAGAAAACATTTTATGATGAAGATGTCAAAAGCAATTGCAACAAAAGCAAAAATTGACAAATGGGATCTAATTAAATGACAGAGCATCTGCACAGCAAAAGAAACTATCAACAGAGTAATCAGACATTTTACAGACTGGGAGAAAATATTTGCAATCTGTGCATCGAACAAAGGTCTCATATCCACAATCTATAAGAAATTTCATTCAACAAGCAAAAAACAATCAACCTAATTAAAAAGTGGCAAGAGTACCTGAACAGATAATTTTCAAAAGAAGACATGCAGCGGGCCAACAGTCCTATACAAGAAAGCTCAACATCACTGATTATTAGAGAAATGCAAATCAAAACCACAATGAGATACCATCTACACCAGTCAGGATGGCTATTATTAAAAAGTACAAAAAGAACAGATGTTGTGGAGGTTGTAGAGAAAAAGGAATTCTTATATACTGTTGGTGGGAGTGTAAATTAATTCTGCCATTGTGGAAAGCAATATGACAATTCCTCACAGAAATGAAAACAAACCATGCATTAAACCCAGTAATCCCATTACTGGGTATATACCCAAAGGAATGTAAATTATTCAACCATAAAGACACATGCATGCATATGTTCATTGAAGCACTACTCACAATAGCAAAGACACGTATATCAACCTAAATACCCATCAACAGTAGACTGGATATGGAAAATATGGTACATATTCACCATGGAATGCTATGAATTAATAAGAAAGAATGAGATCATGTCCCTCGCAGGAAGATAGATGGAGCAAACTAACACAGGAACAGAAAACCAAATACCACATGTTCTCACTTATAAGTTGGAGCTAAATGATGAGGTCACATAACACATAGAAGGGAACAACACATGCTGGTGCCTTTCAGAAGGAGGAGAATGGGAGGAGGGAGAGGATCAGAAAAATAACTAATGTTATTAGGCTTAATACCTAGGTGAGAAAATAATCTTTACAACAAACCCATGAACAAGTTTACCTATATAACAAACCTGCACTATGTACCCCTAAACTTAAAAAATAAATAAAAAAGAAAAAACACTTCTAAATGTGTGAAATGCTTTATAACATTTTATTCTATTTCATTTTTTTAAGTTACTGGTTGCAGCCCATTTAATTTATTGCAGAACTCACTAATGTACTTCCACTTGCAGTTTGCAAAACATTGGTCGAAGATACTCTAACAGTTTCAATCTTTTCAACCTATTTTTTTCACCAGGAAAAAATAAATGAAAACTTAAAACGGTTTATAAATATGTGATGTGAAGTTTGAGATAAAAATGATAAGGTGCATTTTGCAAATGCTAAAGTACTATATTTGTTGTTTGTCTTTGATTTTACTAAAAAATATAGTGTGACATAAACGAACATCTAGGGCTGATGATTTCCAAAAATCATAAATTATCACCACACTTATATTTCAGATTCAAATTATAAATTTTGTTACAAAAATCAGTAGCACTGCTATATGTCAACAGTGAACAATCTGAAATAGAAATCAAAAACTAATCTCCTTTACAATAACCACAAATAAAATTATATAACTAGGAATGAACTTAACCAAAGAGTTGAAAGATTTTTTATAATGAAAACAATGTAACACTGATAAAAGAAAGTGAAGAGGACACCAAAAATTGGAAAGATATTCCATTTTCATGAATTGGAAGAAATAAATATCATTAAAATATTCATACTACCCAAAGCAATTCACAGATTCAAAGCAATCCTTATCAAAATACCAATGGCATTCTTCACAGAAATAGAAAAAAAAAACTATCCTAAAATTTATATGAGGCCACAAAAGATGCAGAATATTCAAATCCATCATAAGCAAAAAAAAAAAAAAAAAAAAAAAAAAAACAGGAAAAAAAACATTAACATAAATAAATTTAAAAAAAAAAATTACATAAAATTTTTATGAGGCAAAAAACTCTGACCAATATTAAAATCCAAAATAACAAAAAAAAAAAAAAAAAAAAAAAAAAAAAACTGGAAGAATCACATTACCTGACTTAAAGTTATACTACAGAGCTATAGTAACCAAAACAGGATGGTACTAATGGAACAGAATAGAGAACCCAGAAATGAATTTCTGTGCTTACAGTGAACTAATTTTTGACAAAGGTACCAAGAACATACACTGGGGATAAGACAGCCTATTCAATTAATGGTGCTGAGAAAACTGGATATCCATATGCCAAAGAATGAAACTGGACTCTTATCTCTCCCCATATAGAAAACTCAAATCAAAATAGATTAAAGGCAAATATAGGACCTGAAACTATGAAACTACTACAAGAAAACATTGGGGAAAATCTCCAGGACATAGATCTGGGTAAAGATTTTTTGAGCAATACCCCAGAGGCACAGGCAACCAACGCCAAAATGGACAAAAACTATCACATTAAGTTTAAAAGCTTCTGCATAGCAAAGAATACAATCAGCAAAGTCAAGAGACAACCCACAGAATAGGATAAAATATTTGCAAAGTATCCATCTGACAAGAGATTAATAATCAGAATATATAAGAAGCTAGGAAAAAATCTGATAATCCAATATGAAACTGGGTAAATACATTAATAGATATTTAAGAAAAGAAAACATACGAATGTCAAACAGGCATATGAAAAGGTACTAAATAGCATGGATCATCAGAGATATGCAAATCAATACTACAAGATATTTTCTCACCCCAATTAAAATCGCTTCTATCTAAAGACGGGTAAGAGCAAATGCTGGTGAAGATGTGAAAAAAGGGAACCCTTGTACACTGTTGGTGGGAATGTAAATTAGTGTAACTGCTATGGAGAACAATTTGGAGGTTCCTCAAAAAGCTAAAAATAGAGCTACTATATGATCCAGCAAATCCACTGCTGGCTATATACCTAAAAGAATGGAAATTAGTATGTCAAAGAGACGGCTGCACTCTCATGTTTGTTGCAGCACTGTTCACAATAGCCAAGGTTTGAAGCAACCTAAGTGACCATCAACAGATGAATGGATAAAGAAAATATGGTACTTATACACAATGGAGTACTGTTTAATGATAAAAAGAATGATATTCAGTTATTTGCAGCAACGTAGATGGAACTAGAGATCCTTATGTTAAGTGAACTAAGCCAGGCACAGAAAGACAAACATCCCGTGTTCTCACTTACTTGTGGGATGTAAAAATCAAAACAACTGAACACATACATGTAGAGAGTAGAAGGATGGTTACCAGAGGCTGGGAAGTATAGTAATAGGGTGAGCGGGAGGTGGGGATTATTAATGTATATCAAAAATAGTCAGCATAAATGAATTACACATAAGATTTAATAGCACAACAGGGTTTCTATTTTTAGTAGTATCTTAATTGTATATTTAAAAACAACTAAAAGAATACAAATGGATTGTTGATAACACTAAATAGAAATCCTTGAGGGGATGTAAACTGCATTTTCCATGTTGTGATTATGACACATTGCATTCCTCTTTTAAAACATATCATGTGCCTTATAAATATATACGCACAATATGTACTCACAAAAATTAAAATTACAAATTATAAAACAACAAACTCCACATATTGTCTGGCCATGCAAAGAGACTGATCTATATAAACCCTTTGAATTATCTCCCCTCCCCTATGTCATTCAAAGATATTTAGAAGAGTCAAATTAACTAAAATGTATTAATGGTCATGAAAATTCACAAAATGAAGTGTTGGCTATTAGAGAAGTGATTAGCTTATTTGTTAGAAACGCAAGCAGTGATCTTTCGTGGAATTCCTTTTCGTTCCCTCAACTAGCAATGACAAATTTATTTCATGCATATAACATATAATATTGACATTAAATGCATATAGATGTATATTCACTACTCATCAAAACTGTTCATACAAATCTTATGAAAAAATCAAGGAAAATAATATATTCTGAAAATAATAAATTCTATAGTCTGGATTGAGTTTTTGATGCCTATGGAGCCTCATGTCTTTAAGCTTTAATTTGTCTTTCTTTATACCCAGAGAAGGTTTCTCCTGATTATTTGTTGTTTTATGCTTTAAAAGATAACTGTAGTACAAATAAATAAGGATTCTAGTTCAAGGTTTAATGAATAAAGACCATGATGACTGACACACAGTAGTCAGTAGATGATCAGTGAATGTTTGTCGACTTGATAGTAATATCTAGACTGAATTACTAAGCAAACAGTTCGGACTCTTGGTGCTTTCTTTTAGTGTTACATTTGTTTTTCTTCCTCGTGATTCGAAGAAAATAAAGTTTTCTTAAGCGTAACTAGATAGGCATTTTACCCAATGGGCTATAGATCTACTGCCTCACTGTTTCTCATTGCAATGTTTTTAAATTTTCTGGTTACTCTCTTCCCTTGTGTCATGCTCAATTTCATTGCATTCGTGTATTTTGGATTAGGAGACAGTAACATGATACAACATGATTGGTTCAAGTGAATATGATGCTTTACAATATTTCACATCAGCTTAGAAAAATCTGATCAGATGTGGTTAGAAAAAATGATTTTCATATAACACTTTTCTAGGATCTCATACTTTTAATATGTATAAGACTGTAGTAAAAAAATTCAAAGTTTATATAGAAACAGATGCATTGCAGAAGTTTCTTATGTTAGATTTTGTCTGTATTCATTTAAGGCTTTTTTGTTCTTATAGAAGAAGAGTTTGAACTTTCACATACTAAAATAGCATAGATAGAAAATCAAATGTTCAAATTAAGGACTTTCTATGGAGATACAATATTAGGTATATAATTAATGCACAAAGCTAATAATCTTGTTTTTTATTTTTTTCAAAGTGTTTTCTCTCTAAGTCCTGAGGTATGAATTTTTTTTGGATTACCATATTTAGGCATATTATACTGGATAATGCAATGGACTAGATATCAAATAGAGTATAATCTCCTAAACCTAGTTTTACTATTATTAGGTAAATTTAGGTATGTGGTAATTCAAGTAATACAGGGAACTGCTATATATATGAGCCGTTCTTTGCCCCATACATTAAGGTTATATATAGCCATGCATACTAATATACTGCAACAAGTCAAAATTCTTAACTGAAAGATATACATCAGATTCTAAAGAAGAAACTGGAGAAACTTCCCCACACTAACCATGTGGCCCTTCAAAAGGATCAATTGGATCTCAAATCTTAACTGGTTGAACACAAATGAACCAGTTAACTTTGCCACTAATCTTCTGTTCCTGACAGTGGTCTGTAGACATTATTTGAGGCGCAGCAAAGTAGACTGAATGAGATTTTTGCTCAAACCCTATAATTGAATTGTAGAGAGGGTTTATTTAATATCAGTCAAAAATAGTGATCTGGGTCCAGTATTGTGTCAAGTGTGGTGAAGTATAGAATCATTATTAAGGAGGTGCATATAGCTTGTTTAATACTGTTGATTTCATGCCTGCACATATGCAGCATAAACTTCCTTTGAAAATTTTCAACCTAATTTATCATACAGTTTAACATAGCATCTGTTAAACTGATCTAAAATTTAGTAAGTATTTAAAATTTTCTAATCTCTCTATCCCATTTTTAGAAATATGTTAACCCAAGAAAAATAGCTTTTTAAACAATTTACTCAGTACATAAATATTTTTTGTAAACCCTTTAAATAAATAAGTAGTTGAATTTACTTTGAGGACACTGTTTGAGATACTTTGACAAATTTTCAGTTTATTTAACATACCTAATTTTTACTAATTTTCTCACTTGCAATCATTTTTCCTCTTTTTTTATAAATCATAAATGTCACTCATCTTTCAGCAACTCATCCTATTTCCCAGTTCTAATAGATACAATTTAACAATTTTCTTTATAATAACTAATATGAAACAAATGTGGAATAGACTAAAATAAAAATTATGAGGATATTTCAAAAAGCAAATGACAAAAGATAGTTATATTTGATGTTTCTATGAGTCATAAATTTCAACACTGACTATTATTTCTCTTACTTTTATTAACATCTTCTGAGCCCCAAGACATTTTATCCTAATTCACATTTTTCCAATTGAACTAATAAAACCTTGTTTTTATGCAACAAAGCAGTGCTTTGTGGCTTTGTTCTTTTCCTGACAGGGTCTTTTAGTCTTCTTAACAGCTTTGTGTTTCCCACCACATAAATGAAAGATAAATAATTTCTTAATCATTTCTTCTAAATGGAAGGAATATTCACACAAGATCCCAAACAATTCCTCATTGTATCTTAAGCCAAAAATAATGCAATGCTGGAGAATAGACTTTAATATTATGGAACATTGTACTGATTTTTTCCCATCTTTTTGCATAGATTAACCAATAAAATACAACAAAAAAAGGCAGGCAAAAGGTAATCTCAGAAATCTCACTGCCTACTATACTTCCTTCAGTGCATCAGTCACATTATTCACCAGAAAACACAACTGCCTTGCTGGTCTGTCAGTCAAAGGTGTGTAAAATGCCAATGAAAAATAATTGTGGCTTGGTTTGCATATGGATTATAGGATCTACTTCCAAATAGAGGTATTATAAGACGATAATTCCCAACTGATTGTCTACAATATAATATTGAAAAAAAAATCCATAGCTCTTATGAAGGTATTAAAAATTTCCCAAACAATATTGAACAAACAATGTAAGATTATGATAATATTACAACTACAGTAGTATAATGTCTCACAATACTTGGCAGAGGAACTCTAATAATTGCGCTATTCATTGTTTGATCTTCGGCATGTTGTCAGGATTTGTTTAAAGCTGCCTAATGCCCTGACCGTATTCTCCTGTATTCAGGCAAGGCAAAGCGTCTTTGTGTTTCAAGAAATACACAATCATTCTTTTTAAATCTGATCAAATTTTCCATAAAATTATCCTTACTTCATTTATTTTACACATTAATAAAAAAAAATTGGTAGCATAGCATAATGTCATTTGGATAGTTGCTGTGGACCACAGTTTAAGATCATCTTTTAAAAGAAGTAATGGTTGTTCCCAATTCAAAGTGATTGACCTAAAAGGAAAAGTGTTTTTAGATTGCCAACACATCATCCTTCTTTTTACCAAAACAACTCTAGAGCTCTTCAGACCATTCTCCAAGAATAAATATCTCGTAAGTGTCAGTCACCATTGTGATTATTATTTTCTTGATTATCACCCTGCTTCACTGTTTCTTTGTAGTATATGTCCACATGAGTCAGAGTAGCTTAACAATAATAATAAAAATGCTAATAGCAAAATAAGAACTGGGTTTCCTAGGTAAATCACTTAAAATCAACTGTCGTTTTTTTGTTAGTTTGTTTTTTAAATGAACATAATGGGGATGGTACTGAATTGGGTGATTTAAAAGATTCCACAGAACATATTCCCATTTTTAAATGATACATGACTGTAAATATTTGACTTTTCCACCACAATATGATTGGCACAAAGTCTTTGAAACTAGACTGATGGATGCACAGAGGCAAGAAAGCAATGAAGTACAATGAATCCAAAGGGAATACCTGGGAAATAATTACAGTTGTAGCCATTAGCACATGAAACTGGCTGGAATCAAATGTATAAAAAGCCTTACATTTTTAAAAATTTCATTTTATTTCCAATTGACACATAGTAATTGTACATACTTATGGGGTATAATGTGGTATTTCAATGCATATATACATTGCATAATGATCAAACTAGGGTAATTGGCATATTCATCACCTGAAACATTTATTGTTTCTTTGTGGTTAAAGCATTTACAATTTCCTCTTTTTTTCTATTTTGAAATATGCAATATATTGTTAATTACAGTTATTCTACTGTATAAGAACATTCTGTCATTTGTGGCAATACGGAAGACCCAGGAGGACATTATGTGAAGGGAAACAAGCCTGGCATATAAAGAGAAATACTGCATAATTTCACTCATATTTAATATCTGAAGATGTTAATCTCATATAATTAGAGTGTAGAAAAGTGTTTACCACATGCTGGGAAGGGTGGGATGGTGGTGGATTTGAGGTAGTGTGGAAGATTGCTCAATAAGTGAAAAACTTACGCTTACATGGAAAAAGGCAATGAAGCTTTTAAGAAAGTTTAGTGCTCAAAAAAAATCATGAGGAATTGCTTGTGACTGCCGAGTAATCTAGCATATCCTGACTGATAAATTGGCTCAATTTTTCTAATATTTAATTTTTGTGGTTAAATAATAGGTTCATATATTTATGGGGTAAATGAGATATTTTCAAAGAGGCATGCAATGAGAAATAATCACATCATGGAAAATGAGATATTTATCCCATTTATTTTTTGTGTTGAAAACAGTCCAATTATACTCTTTTAGTTATATTTAAATATATGACTAAATTATATTGACTATAGTTATTTTGTTGTGCTATCAAATACTAAGTTTCATGCATTCATTCTAATAATTTTTACTTTACAAATTAACCATCTCCACATCCCTTTCAACCCTCCCACCCCATACCCTTTCCAGCCTCTGGTAACCAACATTCTATTCTCTATCTCCATGAGTTCAATTGTTTTGATTTTTGGACCCCACCAATAAGTGAGAACATGCAATGTTTTCCTTTCTGTGCCTGGCTTATTTCATTTAACACAATGATCTCCAGTTCCATACATGTTGTTACATATGATAGTATCTCATGCTTTTGTTATGGCTTTTTTATTACTCCATTGTGTATAAGAACCACATTTTCTTTATCCTTTAATGTGTTGGACACTAAGTTTACCTTCGAATCTTGGCTATTTTGAACAGTGCTGCAACGAACATTGAAATATAGGTATTCCTTCAACATACCAATTTCCCCTTTTTTGAGTGAATACCCAGAAGTGGGGATTGCGGGATCATATGGTAACTCCATTTTTGGTTTTTTGAGGAACCTTCAAACTGTTCTCCATAGTGGTTATACTAATTTACGCTCACATAAACAATGTACAAGGGTTCTCTTTGCTCCACATCCTCCCCAGAGTGTGTCTGTCTTTGGGATATCAGCCAATTTAATTGGGCTGAGGTTCTATTCCATTATAGTTTTTAGTTGCATTTCTCTAATGATTACTGATGTTGAACACCTTTTCATATGTCTGTTTGCCATTTGTGTGTCTTCTTTTGAGCAATATCTATTCAGATCTTTTGCCTATTAATTTTATTATTAGATTTTTTTGGTAGTAGAGTTGTTTGAATTCCTTATATATGCTGGTTATTAATATCTTGTGAGATGAGTAGTTTGCAAACATTTGCTCCCATTCTGTGGGTTGTCTCTTCTCTTTGCTGATTGTATTATTTGCTGTGCACAAGCTTTTAACTTAATATGGATCACACTTTTTGCTTTGGTTGCCTTTGCTTTATGTATTCCTCAAGAAATATTTGCCCTGACCAATGTCCTGGAGTGTTTCTTCAATGTTTTTTTTTGGTCATAGTTCCTAATTTATGGTTTTAAATTTAAGTTTATAATCATTTTGATTTGATTTTTGTATATGATGAGAGATAGGGCTCTAGTTTCATTCTTTTGCTGATGGATATCCTGTTTTGCTGGCACCATTTGAGCCTATCTTTTCCCCAGTGTACGTTCTTGGTACCGTGTCAAAAATAAATTTCCTATAAGTGTGTGGATTTGTTTCTGGGTCCTCTTTTCTGTTCCATTAGTCTATGTGTCTGTTTTTTATGCCAGTATCAGGCTGTTTTGTTTACTGTAGCTCTTCAGTATAATTTGAAGTCAGGTAACGTGATTCTATCAGTTTTTTTTTTCTTGTTACTCATAATAGTTTCAGCTAGTTGGGGTCTTTTTTGGTGTTATGTAAATTTTAAGATAGTTTTTGTTTCTATTTCTGTGTAGAATGCCATTGGCATTTTGATAGGGATTATGTTAAATCTGTAGATTGGTCTGGGTGGTGTAGACATTTTAACAATACAGATTCTTCCAATGAATAAACATGGAACATCTTTCCATCTTTTGTTGTCCTCTTCGATTTCTTTCATCAGTATTTTATAGTTTTCATTGTAGAGATTTTTGAATTCTTTAGTTAATCCCCAGTTATTTAATTTTATTTGTGGCTATTATAAATGAGATTAGATTTTGATCTATATTTCAGAGAGCTCATTGTTGGCATATAGAAAGGCTAGTGATTTTCTTATGTTGATTTTGTATCCTGCAACTGTACTGAATTTATATACCATTTATAAGGATCTATTGAGTGCTTTGTTTATTCCAAATATAACATCATATTGTCTGCAAACAAGGGTAATTTGACTTCCTCCTTTCCAGGTTGAGTGCCTTTTTTTCCCTTCTATCTAATTGCTCTAACTTGGACTTCCAATACTATGTTGGTGAAAGTGGGCATCCTTGTCATGTTCTATATCTTAAAGAAAAGACCTACAGTTTTTCCCTGTTCAGCATAATAATAGTGGTGTGTGTGTCATCTACAGCTTTTATTATGTTAATGTATGTTCCTTTGATACCTAGTTTTTTGAAGGTTTTTATCATGAAGGGATGTCAAAATTCATCAAATGCTTTTTTAGCATCAATTGAAATTATAGTGTAATTTTTGTCCTTCATTCTGTGGATACAATGTATCACATTGAACAACTTGCATATGTTGATCAACCCTTACATCCCTGAGATGAATCCAATTTGGTCACAATGAATGGATTTTTTCATGCATTGTTGAATTTTGTTTGTTAGTATTTGGTTGAGGATTTTTGTGTCAATATTTATCAGAAATATTGGCTTGCAGTTTTCTTTTTTTGATGTGTCTTTGGTTTTCCTTTCAGAGTAATACTGGCCTAGAATGAGTTTAGAAGTATTTGCTCTTCTTCTATTTTTTGTAATAGTTTGAGTAGGATTAGTATTAGTTCTTCTCTAAATGTTTGGTAGAATTCAGTGGTGAAGCCATTGGGTCCCAGGGTTTTCTTGGCTGGGAAACAATTTATTTTAGCTTTGATCTTGCTACTTGGTTTTTTTTTTTTATCAGGTTGTGGATTTCATCATGGTTTAATCTTGGGAGGTTCTATATGTCTAGGAGTTTATCCATTTCTTCTATATATTTCAATTTTACAAGTTGATATCATTGAAAACAATCCATGTGCTGATGAGAAAAATGAGTATTCTGTAGCCTTTGGATGATTACCCTCTGACCAGTTCTAGTTCAAATGCTTCCTCCATGCATGGTTGCTAGCTAAGCTCAGCATGCCTTTGCTCTCCAATAAGGCAGGGAAGCACTGAGTTCAATGTAAAGTCTTCTAGTGCTGCACTTTCCCTCCCTGAAGTACACAGACTTCTCACATCACATGGCCTTTGGCTGGGGATAGAAGAGAGGTGGTATCAGTGAATCAAGACTGCTTCTATGGCTGACTCCTATACCTCTTTCAGTGATGAATTTAAAACCAGGTACTGTGATTATTCACCTGATGTTTGGTTCTTACGGTGCTTTTCTATATGCAGATAGTAGTTAAAATTTGGTGTTCCTGCAGAAGGCACACATGACGTAGGCTTCTATTCTGCCATCTTGTTCTGCCTTCCTATGTCAAATTTGGTCAGAACATTTTAGAGTAGAATAAACAGCATGATCGCCTTTCTTCTCATAAGACTTTTGTGTCTATTAGTTCTACTTAAAGAGTGCTACTCACCAACTAAAAGAGATGAAATACCAATACTCACAATAACATGGATGAATCTCAAATGAATTAGGATAAATAAAAGAAGCCAACTCAAAAGGCTGAATACTGCATGAATTCATTTATATAATATTACAGATAAGACAAAATTATAGGTAGAGAAAGCAGTTTAGTGGTTGCCAAGACTGAGTGGTGTTTAATTTTTTGTTTTGTTTTGTTCGCAGGGAACTTACTGTAAAAGAAGCTCATAGTTATTTTTCGAGTGATATATTTTGTTGATTGTTGTGATTGTATGATTGTATACAATTGTCAAAACTCATCATGCTACCTACTCCTCCACTAAAAAGAATTGACATAATGAGTAGTCATATTTTGAATAGATCACCCAAGAAAGAACACTGGAATTTAAAAGAAGTCACAGAAAACACCTAAAACAAGAAAGAAAAGAAAAACAAATTAGTCTGCTTGTTCAGGTTCAGCTGGGAGCTAGGAAACCATCACCAATTTGGGGAAACAATAAGTTAAAGATCCCCAGTCGTCAGCATTCCCACCATGGACTCCTACATTCCTAGCCACAGGAAAGCACTTCGACCCTTGTGGGTCCTGAAACAAACATAGGGAGTTGCCTGGACACACAGTCTGATGGCATTTTAACAGGGAGATAGTTTGCGCTGGGTCCCAGGTGCTGAACAAGTGCTAAGCAGCTAAAATATCCTGCCAGCTCTACAGCCCAGCACTAGACAAACTGTACACAGGAATATACAAAAGGGTGTCCTCTTCAATAAATGGTACTGGGAAAATTAGATATCCATATGAAGAAGAATAAAACTGGATCACTACCTCTCATGTCATACAAAAGTCAAGATGGATTGAAGACTTAAACATTAGACCCCACACTATAAAACTACTGGATGAAAACATAGGAAAAACACTTCAGGTAATTGATTTAGGTAAAGATTTTACCTTTTGGCTAAGACCTCAAAAGCACAGACACAAAAATAAAAACAAGCAAATAGAACTATATTAAACAGAAAATCTTCTGCACCACAAAGGGAATAATCAACACAGTGAAGAGACAACCTGTTGAATGGCAGGAAATTCATTATTTCATATTTATCCACCAAGAGACTAATATCTAGAGTATACAAGGAACTCAAACAACTCAACAATTAGAAAATGAATAATCCCATCTAAAAGGGGGAAAAAGTCATGAATTGACATTTCTCAAAAGGAAATAAACAAATGCCCAATGGGTATATGGAAAAATGCTCAACATCACTGGTGCAACTTCTTAAAAACTACTTGTTATATTTGAAAAAAGACTGAACATCTCTACAGAAGAAAGCATAGAAATAATCATACCGAACAACTACGTTGCTAATTCTAAACCAAGAACTATATGTTTCTTTTTTATTAAAAAGAAAAGACATTTTCATTCAAAGCTTAAGTAGTACATACTTATCAGTCTTTGTTTATATCTGCTGTAATGAATCCCAAATGTCCAAGGAAGTTAGCTCTTGTTACGGACACGAGTAGTCATTACATGAGGTAGCTATTAGTAGGCAAGTGTTAATCCTTACAAAATCTTCTTTGTTTTATTCTTCTCTCTTCATTTTAAGATAATTTTCTTTCTTCGAAAGCGCTTCTGAATCCAATTTAGGAACTACATTTATTTTCTTTCGCTTGTTCCCACAAAAGTAAAATTACCTAAAATACATAAAATGAAAATAAAGTGACTTTTTACAACTCATGTACATAGGACAACTTTACTCACTTTGCCCTTAAGCAGAATTCTCAAAAGATTGCCAAAGCAAAAGATATTATGCTACAACTTAGCTAGGTGAAGTATGCATTTCTTTATTTGTGTAAGAAGATACATTAGAATAATAAGGAAGACTATGGGATGTGAAGAGACAGAAGAAAATACTTATACAAGTGAAAGTCATTTTCAATTTTCCACTGAAATATCTGAGAATATATATTTTTGTTATATATATGCATATAAAAAAATCATAAAAAATGTCTGACACCCAGTGGCCATAATTTATCAAGACCTTCCAATATTTATAAAGCTAATCGAACAAGTTTCAAGCAAATAATTAGTGGCCAATCCCACTATCTATGAAATATGACATAGCTTGAAAAATGTAGCTCATTTAAAAAAATTTTTCCATTAAATATTATTTGTACCTGAGACTCTGAAACCCAGGGTAAGTACTAATAAGATAATTAGACAGCTATTCCTTTGTCATATCAATTAATGCTTGCATTCTATCTGTATATCTACTTATCTACCAATGATCTGATTATTCATCTATCTATCTAATCTGTTCATCCATCCATGTGATGAAGTTTAATCTCAAGAAATCATTGCAGGCTTATGAGAGAGATTAAATGTGATGCTCTTGAAGTAGCAGTTCTGAAAAAGTAAAGTATTATTTGGGAATTAGAATGGAACAACCCATGTGGTGTATGGAGATCAAAACTGTGCTTTGGTTTCAAGGCCAAATCATAGAAATACGATCTTTTTTTTTTTAGTTTTAAAAATTTGTATTTTTATTGTTGTATTGTTATTTTTTATTGTTTTTCCAAATATACATTTTTTTTTTACTTTTTTTATTGTACTTTAGGTTCTGGGGTACATGTGCTGATCATGCAGGATTGTTGCATAGGTACATTCATAGCGGCACTGTTTACAATAGCAAAGACCCGGAACTAACCCAAATGCCCATTGACAATAGACTGGACAAGGAAAATGTGGCACATATACACCATGGAATACTATGCAGCCATAAAAAACGATGAGTCTGTGTCCTTTGTAGGGACATGGATGAATCTGGAAACCATAATGCTCAGCAAACTGACGCAAGAACAGAAAATCAAACACCGTATGTTTTCACTCATAGGCAGGTGTTGAACAATGAGAAATACGATCTTATTCTTTCCTGGATTTATTATTCTTCATCACTATCTGGTATATTTCAGTAGCTTTTTAATTATAACATAAACAGTATAAGAGCAGATGTTAATCTGATTTTGTGTATTCATATTCTGTCAAAAACTATGCCTGGCACATTGAGATGCTCAGCGAACATCAAATAATTCATTAAAAGATGTTTCTAATATAGTATTAAGAGAAACACCTGAATAAAATATATATTTATAGTTTGTTTCTGACCTCTACTGGAATCCACTTTTCTTCAGAGCAGGAATGATATCTTATTGGTTTACAAATATCTGAGCACACAGGACAGTGTCTGCAATGCAAGCGAAGGTTTTTTGAGCTAACTAAAGATTTGTGCCAAAGAGGAAATAGAAGCTGGAAGGTATACAACATAGAATAAATAAAAATTATAAAAAATTATTGTGATAAGCTGTTTCATTTTGCCAATTGAAAAGGTAAAAAAAAAAATAGTAATTTCCAGTGTATTAGTCTGGTTTCTTCAGTGAAATGGAGAGAAAGAGAATAGGTAGATAGAAAGAAAGATAGACAGATAGAAAGAGAGAGAGAGAGAGAATAGAAAATTATTATAAAGAATTGGCTCATGCAATTGGTGAGGCTGGGAAGTCCCCAGATCTGCACTCAGCAAGCTGGAGAGCCAAGAGAGCCGATAGAACAGTCTCAGTCCAAGTCCAAAGTCTTAAGAACCAGGAAAACCAATTATATAAGTTCTAGAATGAGTCTAAGTCTGCAGGTAGGATAAGACTGATGTCCCAGGTCAAATCAGTCAATAAGAGAGAGAGAATCCTCTCCCACTCAGCCTTTGTTATATACAGACATTCAACTGATTGGGTGAGGCCCACCCACATCAGAAAGGAAAATCAATTTTTCTCAGATTACTAATTCAACTGTTAATCTAATCTAGAAACACCTCACAAACACTATCGGAATAATGTTTTACCAAATACTGTGGCACTTTGTGCCCAAATAAATTTGAAACATAAAATTAACCATCACATGCAGAGATTGTTAATAATAATTGAATCCTTATTATGTCTAATTACATTGCTTATTTTATTTTCTTCTTAAAACATCAAACAAATCAGAGACCATTATGTTCACCATTTTACTGAGGAGGAATCTGAGGTAGTTTCATATGTTTTCACAGCAGTTCATATCTCTCCAAGTAATTTCAAATCAGAACCAAAATTTAAGTCTTAGCCTCTGCATCCCCTTACTTTTAAGAAGAGTCATATACCTAATATGTAAATTTAATGAAGGAAACTCTCATTTTTCACCTTTATTCACCGTTGTGTAATTGTAGAATAGAGCATGCTTTCCCCCTATAAACATTCAATATTGGTTGAATGAATTACATTAGACATTATAGGTCATAGGCCTGGAGTTCAATAAAGAAAACTGGAAATGCAGTTGACCCTTGAATATCACAGGTTTGAATTATGTGTGTCTACTTATCTGCAGACTTTCTGCTACCTCTGCGACAATTGAGACAGTAAGACCAATCCCTTTTCTTTCTCTTCCTCTTCAGCCTACGCAACATGAAAAGCACAAGGATGAAGACCTTTATGTTGATACATTTCCACTTAATGAATAGTAAATATATTTTATCTTTCCTAAAATTGTCTTAATAACATTTTCTTTTCTCTAGATTATTATAAGAATACAACATATAATAACATACACAAAATGTGTATTAACTGTTTATATTATTGATAAGGCCTCTAGTCAGCAGCAGAATATTAGCAGTTACATTTCTGGGAAGTCATAAGTTTTGCATGGATTTTCAACTGTGCAGTGTGTCAGTGCCATTACCCTCTGCATTGTTCAAGGGTCAACTGTACATATTTTGAAGGGAACAGTACATATGTTACTTGCAGCTCCTTTATTAAAATATTCAACAAATATTTAATCAATATTTGATCTCTGCCTGTCACTGATTCATTGGATATAGCAAATCTAATTATGTCTCTATCTTTAAGTAGCTTACAGCATAGGGGGAAAGAGATGGGATGTCTTCTGGAATGTGCTTAGTGAAATAAAAGAAGGTAGTTGATATCTGAATCCTTGGAAGACTACTACCAATAGTAGATGAATAAAAATGAAGTGTATTTCACCAAGAAGCAAAGAAGACGAGAGTTACAGAAAGAATAACAAAGACAATATTGTAAAATGCTGCAGAGTTTAAATAAAGTCTGAAAAAAAACGACAAACTTTACAATTAGTTAATTAACTCTGAGACAACAGTTCCAGTGGCAATGTGTGAGGCAGCCTTTGATAATTCAACATGGTTATGGTAGTAATCTTCAGCACCCTGATATTGTTTGTGGAGCTCTAAATACCATATTAAATCTTTTAAACAATACATATTTGTTGCATTATTAAATAAAGAAATTTTGAATGAATGTAAATGAGTGAATGCACAGACAGTGTCACCTTACATATCTAAGTTTATCTTCAATTACTTTTAGCATGAAATTTGTCTTAGAGCTTTTAAATTAAACAGTAGGTTGCTTTTCATCTGTATCTTTGCTCATGCTGTCCTAATTACCAGAAATAGCCCTATGTTAATTTTTTAATTCAAGCTCTATACCTTTTTCCCCCAAATTCAGATTAACATCTTCTTCATTAAAACTTCTTTAATTTTTATATCATAATTATCTCCCCATCTTTTTATTATAATTTAAGTTCTGGGATTCATGTGCAGAAAGTGCAGATTTGTTACATAGCTATATATGTGCCATGGTGGTTTGCAGCACCTATCAACCAATCATCTACATTAGGTATTTCTCCTAATGCTATCCCTCTCCTAGCCCCCAACACCGCAACAGGCCCTGATGTGTGATGTTTCCCTCCCTGTGTCCATGTGTTCTCATTGTTCAACTCCCATTTATGGGTGAGAACATGCGACATTTGGTTTTCTGTTCCCCTGTTTGCTGAGAATGATGGTTTCCAGCTTCATTCATGTCCCTGCAAAGGAGATGAATTCATTCTTTTTATGGCCACATAGTATTCTATGGTGTATATGTGTCAGATTTTCCTTATCCAGTCTATCATTGATGGGCATTTGGATTGGTTCCAAGTCTTTGCCATTGTGAATAGTGCTGCAATAAACATATATGTGCATGTGTCTCTATAATAGAATGATTTATAATCCTTTGAGTATATACCCAGGAATGGGAATGCTGGGTCAAATGGTATTTCTAGTTCTAGATCCTTGAAGAATAGCCACACTGTCTTCCACAATGATTAAACTAATTTACACTCCCACCAACAGTGTAAAAGTTTTCCACATCCTTTCCAGCATTTGTTGTTTCCTGACTTTTTAATGATTGCCATTCTAACTGGTGTGAGATGGTTTCTCATTGTGGTTTTGATTGGTATTTCTCTAATGATCAGTGATGATGAGTTTTTTTTTCATGTATTTGTTGGCCACATAAATGTCTTCTTTTAAGAAGTGTCTGTTCATATCCTTAGACCACTTTTTGACGGGGTTGTTTGTTTTTTCTTGTAAATCTGCTTAAGTTCCTTGTAGATTCTGGATATTAGCCATTTGTCAGATGGATAGATTGCAAAAATCTTCTCCCATTCTGTAGGCTGCCTGTTCACTGTGATGATAGTTTCTTTTGCTGTGCAGAAGCTTTTAGTTCAATTAGATCCCATTTGTCTACTTTGGCTTTCATTGCCATTGCTTTTTGTGTTTTAGTCATGAAGTCTTTGCCCATGCCTATGTCCTGAACTGTATTGGCTAGGTTTCCTTCTAGGATTTCCATGGTTTTCGATTTTACATTTAAGTCTTTAATCCACTTTAAGTTAGTTATTGCATAAGTTGTAAGGAAAGGGTTCACTTTCAGTTTTCTGCATATGGCTAGCCAGTTTTCCCAATACCGTTTATTAAATACGGAATGGTTTTCCCATTTTTGTCAGGTTTGTTAAAGGTCAGATGGTTGCAGGTGTGTGGCATTATTTCTGAGGCCTCTGTTTTGGTCCATTGGTCTATATATCTGTTTTGGTACCAGCACCATGCTGTTTTGGTTACTGTAGCCTTATAGTATAGTTTGAAGTCAGGTTTTGTGATGCCTCCAGCTTTGTTCTTTTTGCTTGGGGTAGTCTTGGCTATATTGGAAAACCAAATCCAGCAGCCCATCAAAAAGCTTATCCACCACAATCAACTTGGCTTCATCCCTGGGATGGAAGGCTGGTTTAACATATGCAAATCTATAAATGTAATCCATCACACAAACAGAACCAATGACAAAAACCACATTATTATTTCAATAGATGCAGAAAAGGCATTGGACAAAATTCAACAGCGCTTCATGCTAAAAAGTCTCAATAAACGAGGTATTTATGGAACGTATCTCAAAATAATAAGAGCTATTTATGACAAAGCCACAGCCATTATCATACAGAATAGGCAAAAGCTGGAAGCATTGCCTCTGAAAACTGGCACAAGACAAGGATGCCCTCTCCCACCACTCCTATTCAACTTAGTGGAAGTTCTAGCCACGGCAATCAGTGTAGAGAAAGAAATAAAGCGTATTCAAATAGGAAGAGAGGAAGTCAAATTGTCTCTGTTTGTAGATTACATGATTGTATATTAGAAAACCTGATAGTCTCAGCCCAAAATCTCCTTAAGCTTATAAGCAACTTCAACATAGTCTCAGGATATAAAATCAATGTGCAGAAATCACAAGCATTCCTGTATACCAAGAATAGACAGAAAGCCAACAGTGAGTGAAGTCCCACTCACAATTGCTGCAAAGAGAATACAATACCTAGCAGTACAACTTACAAGGGATGTGAAGGACCTCTTCAAGGAGAACTACAAACCACTGCTCAGGTAAATAAGAGAGGACATAAACAAATGGAAAAGCATTCCATGCTCATGAATAGGAAGAATCAATATCGTGAAAATGGCCATACTGCCCAAGGTAATTTATAGATTCAATGCTATCCCCATCAAGCTATCATTAACTTTCTTCACAGAATTAGAAAAAAATGACTTTAATTTTCATACGGAACCATCTTTAATTTTTCATATAGCACAAAAAAGCTGTGCTCAACATTCTCACACTTGATCAACTATCTGTTCTTATCTATATTTTTCTCTCAAAAGTGAATAGCTTCAGCAGAATTGGGCAAATTTAAGCACATGGCAATATTTGCTTAACACATACACAAGACTTAATTGACTATATATTTCGTGAACCTTACTTTAACATTGAAGCAAATGGAGAGATGAAGCAAAATTCTCCAAGGAAATTATTGGAAGACATTTAGTTTCTGTCCTTACTTGTACCTTTCCCCAACTTTCATAAGAATGTCTTTGCCCACATCTTATGACTGCTGTTGTATAAATAGAAAAAGAAAATTAAAACAGTGTTACTGATGGTCTCACTTGATAACTATGCACTGTAGTCTAAATAAAATTGATTTAGTCAGTTATACAAATGTTGACTTTGTGTTTTGCTAGAAACTGAATATAGAGTTAAGTGCTGACATCTTTCGGATTGGGTGGTTTTGCTTATATTACCATGTGGTTATACAAAGAATGTTGAAGTGGGAATTTGAAATGCTGTATAGATACAGAAAAATAATAGCATTTCTATATATTTTTCTTCGCTTTATAAAGTTAACCAACTGAGTCTTTTTTCATTATTATCTCTAAACACATCTGGACTTTCTAAATTTTCATTATTCAGAGTTCAACACAAGTCTTAGCTGGATACAAAGACATGAATATTAAACGATTTCAACAGCCAGTTCTCTAAAAATCATATTTAGAGCCTTGCTGCATTTCAATTTCCCCATATGCCTTTATGAATTCATAACTTTTGGAGGTTATCCTGGACTATCTGCTAGCTGTTCTATATGATGAGATGAGCAGGGAGCAGGTGAATCAAGCAAGGAGGGGATGGCTTCCTGAAATGAACAGGATGTAACATTTGAGTTCTTTTCTTAGTTTTGTATTCTCTCCCTGCAACTGAGGGCCATCCACCCTTTTTTCACAGTATTTTCAATTGTATATCCCCTTTTTATTTGCTGCTGCTTCTTTCTTGGTTCTATTTCATGCCTCCCTCTCCCCAAGTCAAAAATGGTTAGGGCTGTGGACATTAATTTATTTTGATCCTTTTCTTCAATCATGAAGCAAGATTTGTGGGTGTGTTTGTGTGTGTGTGTGTGTGTGTGTGTGTGAGATAACTTTTATTGAATGTTAAATATATGCCAAAATAAGAACAAGTGCCTTCACATGGAGTCTTATGTAATCTTCTCAACAACTCTATTAAGTGGCTGCTCTGATTACCACCAATTTATAAATGAGGTTAAGTTGCCTGCCTGTGTCACACAGCTAATAATGGACAGAGTCATGATTTTCATCCTCCATTAGGGAATGGGTTTTCAAAATTAAAGATAGCTAAACTCACACCTGAGTCACACTAAATGCATGCTGTTAATCACTGTGCTATTTTGTGTGGCTGTTTTGCTGATTTGACCAATTTATCATTTGAATTTTCTTACAGGTGACTTGTAAAAATGTAGGACAGAGTAGGCCTATGACTTGCTATTGGCTCCTTTTTAAATTATTGGTAAGTGTACCAGAGCATCAGAATATTAATCTTTGGGTGCCAACTTATAAACCCACATTCCTCTTCTTTGGATTCTTACCCACTTTACCCAATGTAAGAAAATAAGCGGTCTAGTTGATTCCCCAGGTCTAGTAGGAGCTATGGTTCACCTTAGGATACTAAAATTTAAGAGTTTACATTGGTAGAGATTATTTTTTCCTTGTACAACAGCTCTCTGTAAACTAGTAACCTGTGGCACATGAACAGATTCTGCCTGAAGATCACATTTATGTAGCAGCTCAGAGTTAAATAATAACACGTGTCTGTCTGCCTATTAGTGGAAAGTCATTTTCTATAATATAAAGAATATTAACTATTTATTGTGTGCCATACACTCTGCTAAGTTTCTTGTGCTTGTTATTTCATTTAATTTATACAACTGTCTTAAGAGGAAAGTACTTTTATTATTTATATTTTACAGCTGAAAGAAGTTAGTAAGTGGGGGATCTGAGATTTGACCTAAGATTGATTCCAAAATTGATTTTCTTATCTACCATGTCTATTTTCTTTATTTAAACATAAATGTATTTAAAGATATTATTTAAACCTAACCATTATTTTTTCTCTTTTCCTACTTTAATTTAGAATCAGAGGGTATGTGTGCAGGGTTGAGACAGAGGAATGTTGTGTTTTGCTGAGGTTTGAAGTATGACTGAACACATCACCCTGGTATTAAACACAGTACTCCATAGGGAGTTTTTCAGGCTTTACTCCCCTCCTTCTCCCCGCTATAGTAGTCCCCAGTGTTTATTGTTCCTATCTATATGTCTATGTGTACCCGAAAAACATAACCATTCTTATTTGATTTTGACATTTGTGTCAGGAGAAGGATATTATTTCTTAGGATAGTGGTTTGCCTGTCGGCTTATGAGATTGCCAATGCCATTGACATTTCCTTTTAGAAGTGAATGTTACTTCTTTAGATGGAAGGAAAGATAAGTACTGGCCAGTAGCAATTCTCTCTTAAAACCATGCCTCCTGAGGTCATGGGATTTTAGTTTTATAAGACTGTGCAATATATCTCTTTGCCATTGAATTCTTGTTTCTTAACCTGATTGATGCCCTCTGCCTTCTTTCTGAAGTCAGGGATAATAACTGTTATTGATGTCAGTCAGTGCTGGCTGCTGTAATTGAACACCATAGACTGGATAGCTTAAATTATATTTATTTCTCACAGTTCTGGAGTCTGGAAGACTGAGATCAGAGTGCCAGTATGGTCAGGTTCTAAGTGAGGGCTCTCTATCTGTTTTACTAATGGCTGCTGTCTTGCTGTATCTTCACATGGTGGAGATGGAGAACACTGGTCTCTTTTTTTTCTCATCTAGGCACTTATAACATCATGAGGGCTCCACCCTCATCACCTCATTTTAACTTATTCACCTCCTAAAGCCTCCTCCTTCAAATACTATTATAGTGAAAAGTAAGGCTTCAATATATGGCTTTTGGGGAGACACAAGCATTCAGTCCACAGCCCATGGATTTTTGAAAGTTTCTTGATTATTCCGTTTAGAGACAGACTATTTAGAGATAGATGATTTGGCTGATCCAAGAGGAACAGATTGTTTTCTTTTCATTTCTTCCCTGAATATGTGCTTAATACCTTTTCATAAACTCAACCTATAACCACTAAACATAGTATAGGCACTATACTAGGCTCTAGAGATTCAACTATGACCAGAATGGATATATTTTACCCTGCAGCTCTGAGTGAAATGAATTTTACTCTCCTACACTCAAACTGTATCTCATCATATCAGAATTTCCTAATATCATTCCCTCTGAGAAGCACAAAATTTATATCATTCTTTCCTGTTTTTATTGTATGTGAAAGTTTTGTCTCATGTCTGTGACATTATTTTTCTGGAACCCAGAACTGCCAGTTACTACTATTTACCCTTGTCTCAAAGTCTACTGAGGCTTTTTCTTACAGTTCATTATACATCCCTTTTGTTATTCAATGGCTACATATATTGGGCATCATGCTGGGTGCTGAGGATATAGGATTAAAGAAGGTAGATATGAGAGTCCTGCAGTTATACAGATTGTATTCTTATTTAGGTATCTGTGGGATTATTGTTCATAGAATTCATAAATTCTGAACCCTAAATTTCTAGGAAAATCAAACCAACACTCCAATCTTCTGGTACATAGTGATTAAATTTGAAGATTTTGTGAATAACTCAATAAAAGGAAGGTCTCAAAGCACCAGATTGACAACAGGAAAAAGAAAAAACAACCATGTACTGCTTTTTACCATCAAAGCAATGTTCCTTACTTGTTTGACAGTGTTTTGTCTATTACACACAGAGCCTGTCTACTATGACTTTTACATGATTATATGAAGTTTCCTGGAAATTTCAGTGGTATAATGAAGACCAGGGATTCCTTCAGCAATTCCTGAGGCAATTAAGTTTACTTACTTTTAGCCTTAGTATATTTGTCAGTAAAATAAATATAATAATAACTATATTTCAGGGTTATAATAAAAATTAAATAAGAAGCTGGGCATGATGACTGACATCTGTAATCCCAGCTACTCAAGAGGCTGAAGCAGGAGAATTATTTAAGCCCAGGAGGTTGAGTCTGCAGTGAGCTATGATTGTGCCACTGCTCTCTCCAGCCTGGGCAAAAGAGTGAGATATCATCTCTAAAATTTTGTTTAAAGAACTAAATTAGAAAAGATACCTATACTGCCTAAAAATAGTACACATTCAATATCTGATAGATACATCATCATCTTCACTATCATGATTCTACGGAACATGGACCACATTTTGCTGGTAATCTATACTGGATTCTCTTTCTTTTATATAACCATGGACTTCTGGTAAGTCTCAGGCTCAGTGCTGACTACAAGCAACACTTGACGAAGCTCCAATAGTCAAGCCTTTATTCTTAATATTGATGCAGAAAACAATCAGGATGAAGAGTTTATTGATAGTAGAGTTTTAAGGAAAATAGTAATTTTCCAAAATATTTCAAAAAGTTAAATTATTTCCCTTTTTCTCATAAGTACTGTAAGAAAACTCATACCAATAAAATGTTTATCTATTTCTTACCAAGACTTACCAAAGTCATTTAGAAGGATATATAAACATTTTAGAAAATTGGCAAGTCATGGAAACATACAGCACATGCACTATCAACTCTCTTTAAGGGTGAAAAGTACAGTTTAGGAATAGGCATTCAAATGTAATCAGTTTCTGTAGGACGTAATATTTTCTTCAGCAGATCAGTGGAAATAACCTTCAGTACAACAAATGCAAATCTGATGTATACTCTAAACATGATATTGTTTACTATTACCAGAAGTGTTTACTATTATCAGCAGTGATGCTGTTTACTGTTGTTAGCAATGAAGCTAAAAGAAAAATTATCTCAATTTCTTCTGGAAGGTGGTAGGCAAAATTCGCAATAATAAAGACAATAAATCCTTACATAATAATATCTATCTTGTATTGACTGTTTACTATGTGCATTCCCCTTTTAATCTTAAATACATAATTCTCACAATGAACCTATATAGTAAGTATAATTGTCTTGATTTTGCAGATATAAAAATCATGGCTTAGACAAAGGCTAATTAATTAAGTTACTGATAACATAGCTAGTTGAATTTGAATTTAGGATTGAAACTCAAGTTCAAGAGATACCAATATTTAAGCACTTAAGTATGTCACATTACTTCCTTTCTTTCTAAAGATATCCCCAGATTCCTTCCACCTACTACTCTATGTTGTAGCCATATTTCTATCTGCTTCTCTCTTGACTTCATGTCTTCGTATGTGTTGTTCTTTTTTTTTTTTTAACTTTTTTAAGGAAAAAATATCTATTCATGGCAGATATTGTATTGAGACTATTTTCCCTACGGGAAGATTTCCCTGACTGTCCTGAACATGTTGGCTATTCATGGTAGTGCTTTCATAGAATACTGTGCATTCCTTCTTATCACACTGTTTTGTAAAGAATTATTTTTTGTTCATTCTTACCTTGTTTGTAAGCTTCTTAGATAAAAGTGCCATATTCAACTTCTTTACTATTTAATCTCTAGTCACTAACATAGTTCTGAAACATGGTAGGGACCTAAAAGTGTTAGTTAAATAAAAAAGTTGTATAAAATTTTGGTATTTTTTTATAGCAGTTTGTACATGTTAATGGTTTTACTTTCAGTGCTACATTATACAGGGACATTTCCATGGATGCTAAGTTTCTTTTTAGATTCCAGGTTCCATAAGGTCACACATCTTGTCATTTATATCTTTTACATCCTATCTATGGAACAGACAGAGCTGCCCGGTCCCCTGAAAAGAGGGGAGCTGAAGGCAGGGAGCCAAGTGATCTGGCTCGGTGGGTCCCACCCCTACAAAGACCAGCAAACCGAAACCCTCTGGCTTGAGAATTTGCAGCAAGCACAGCAGTTTGAGCTCGACCCAGGATGGTCAAGCTCCGTGGGGGGAAGGGCGTCCGCCATTCCTGAGGCCGTTCCAACCTTACCTGTGTAAACAAAATTGCAAGGGAGTTTACACAGCAGCTGGATGGAGACCGTGGCAGCTCAGCAGCGCCTCTGCAGGCAGACTGTGACTAGACTCCCTCTTTGCTGGGCAGGGCATCTCTGATAAAAAGCAGCAGCCCATCAGGGACTTACAAACAAAGCCCCACCTTCCTGGGACAGAGCACCTGGGAAAAGGGTCTGTTGTGAGTTTTGCTGCAGCAGACTTAAATGGACCAGCCAGCAGCTCCGAAGAGAGCAACAGAGCTCCCAGCACAGCACTTGAGCTCTGATAAGGGACAGACTACCTTCTTGTAAGCAGATGACCTACTTGGTGAAAGCAAAGGGAATACAGACTGGATAGTAGAAGAAGGTAGTTATAAATAGCAAATATGACCACATGACCAGTTACAGAAAAGAGGGCTGTAATTTCCATGAGTATTTCCTCCCTATTTTGTTAAGATTCCACTTTTTGGGCATATATACATATATTAGGTACATATCTTTGTTTTCCTTTCTCTCTTATTCTTTTACTATGTAACATAAGATGTATTGTTTATATTAGTATTTAATTATTAGTGATGTTATATCATAGTATTAAGTTTATGGGATTTCAGAGAAAGAGAAAACATCACGGAAGGACTTTATCTCTTCTTCTGAGAAAAGAATGAATATATTTTAAGTTCTAAAGAAGACAGTTATATTGTGTTATGTGGAGCTATGACCTTATTGTCCTTTTTATTTGGAAATAAAGTATCGTTAATGGAGATGTGTATGGGTGCCAAGTTGACAAAGGTTGGACTTGTGATGGTTTAAGTGTCAACTTGACTGGTTTAAGGGATACTCAGCTGCTTGATAAAGCATTATTTCTAGGTTTGTCTGTGAGAATGTTTTTAGAAGGGATTGGCATTTGAATCAACCTGAGTAAAGAAGATCCATACTCACTCAGTGTGGACGGGTACCACATAATTGGCTGAAGACGTGGATAAAACAAAAAGGCAAAGGAAGGAAGAATCTTGTCTCTTCTGGAGCTGGGACATTCTTCCTTTCCTGGCCTATAGACACCAGAACTTAAGGTTTTCCAGTTTTGGGACTCTGGTACTTGCACCAATAATCTCCCAGGATTTTGGGTCTTTAGCTTCAAACTGAAAATTATACATTGATTTCCCTGGTTCTGAGGCCTTCAAATTTCGACTGAGCCATGTGATTGGCCTCCCAGAGTTTCCAGTTTGTAGATGACCTATTGTGGGATTTCTCATTATCCGTAATCACATAAGCAAACTCCCCTAATAAATCCCTTTCCATCTATCTATCTATAGTTATATATCCTAATGTCTCCATCTCTAGGGAACCCTGGCTAATAGTCATGTGAATGTTGAAATTATCTGTATGAAAAGAAAATATACTAAAAATGTTCCATGGACAAAAGTCTTAAGGATTTCTCAGCAACAAACGGAAAACATCTTCATAGAACATAAAATGCTTTTAAAATGTTTCAAAATATAAATATTCTTAAATGTGTATACTCTGTACTTGAAAATGCACTTCCTTTTGAGAACAATTCAAACTTTTATCAACTCTTAAAAGGTTCTTAGCTTGTAGATTCAATATTTAAACATCAGTCTCTATTTAAACACTAATCTCTATTGACAGAGATTTGGAGGAGAAAGTTCATAAAATGAAAATAAACTCCTTTTTCTTATTCAAGAGCCAAAAAAAATAGCAGTGTTTCAGTCTATGTAATTGTCCATCCTCCACAGACAATTGAAAATAAATCTTAGATATTTTAGGCCATTGTTTCTAACTCACAGTAGAAACTGAAAATCTAGAATTATATGATTGTTGTTGAACAAATAGTGGAAAGTTGATTAAAAATAAATTTAAGGCTGAGCGCAGTGGCTCAGGCCTGTCATACCAGCACTTTGGGAGGCCAAGGCAAGTGGATCATGAGGTCAAGAGATCGAGACTATCCTGGCCAACATGGTGAAACCCTATCTCTACTAAAAATATAAAAACTGGCTGGACATGGTGGTGCACGCCTGTAATCCCAGCTACTTGGGAGGCTGAGGCAGGAGAATCACTTGAACCAGGGAGGCGGAGGTTGCAGTGAGCTGAGATCAGAGAAAGCAAAATATAAAACATTGAATATATGTATATATGTGCATGTAGAACAGTAATTTGATCTGTCAACATATATTTTCTTAGTAGAATATATTTTAACCATAGAATAAAAATACAATGTTTTTGGTCAGCATATATTCATTATTTTTAGGCTGAAAAAAATTATCCTGCCAATTGGGAGTTAAAACTAGGACTGTTCATTTTTGGAGTTACTGTGTCTAAAGTCAAAATCTCAAAATGAATGAAACAATGTTTGCATTTTGTATGTTTCTTCTTTATAAGTAGGATAATGTTTACATGCTACCTCTTTTAAAAAATTGTTGACAATTTAATGTCCTTTAATAAAGAAGTTGGTGGCTACCCAATCTGCCCCAGCAGATGTTCCATGCTTTCTCTACTTAATTCAAATATTGAAAAAATGTAGTATTCAAGAGGATGCAATATCTTTCTTGGTAAAGCCGGGTGTGGTGGCTCATGCTTATAACCCCAGCACTTTGTGAGGCTGAGGTGGGTGGAGCACTTGAGCCTAAGAGTTCAAGACTAGCCTGGGCAAAATGGCAAAACTCTATCTCTACAAAAAATTACAAAAATTAGCCAGGCATGGTGGCACATCCCTGTAGTCCCAGCTATATGGAAGGCTGAGGTAGGAGGATCACTTGAGCCCAGGAAGCAGAGGTTGCAGTTGGCTGAGACCATGCTGCTGCACTCCAGCCTGGATGACAGTGTGAGACCCTGTCTCAAAGAAAAAATATTTTTCCTGATTATATATACATATATATGTATATATATGTATATATGTATATATATATGTATATATATGTATATATGTATATATATGTATATATGTATGTATATATGTATATATGTGTATATATATATGTGTATATATATATACATACACATATATATATACACACACACATATATATATACACACATATATATACACATATATATACACATATATATATATACACATATATATATACATATATATATGCATATATATATAGTGTGTGTGTGTATGTATATATACATATGCAATTATATAATATTGTATTTATGTATATATGTGTATATATTGACTACTTCAATGCTATATACCAGTGGGCAGATTAATCCCAGCTCTACTTTGTGCAAAATTATAAGTTCTTTTTTTTAATCTTCTAAGTTACTATGATACAAATTATTTCTGGAGGTGCAGTTTTAGTATCCATTGCACATCATCAAGCTACTACAGTCATTCATAATTATAAAATTTTAAATGCATAACATACCCACAGTACTCCAATGAGCCAAAATTTACTAAGATAAAGAATGGAATGTGTTCACTAATTTTGTGTTCATAGAACAACTCTACTAGTACTAAAAAAAATGTATTTAATATATTTTTTCAACCAAAGAAATGGATACGCTTTAAATTTCAGTACATAACCTTCTCCCTATTTTCTAACAATTACATATTTTTTAGAAAAAAACTGCTTGCTTAACAAAGACAAGGTGCCTAAATATTGAAAGTATTTTGGCATTTATAATTAAATTATTTTTCTATTGATCATTTTTATTGCTCTATTTCACTTTCACCATATTATTTATAGAACACAGTAATGAACTTCCATTGCTTTATTGCATTATTTGGTAAACAATGTAACAAACTGGAGAACTAGAGTAATGAAATTAAGGTGATTTAGCAATAAAGCAATTCCCTAGATTTTAATTAAATTATGGAAAGTTATTATCCAAAGACTGTAACCTAGGACTCAGTAATATGGGTCTGGGGCATCACAGACTTAGGAATAGAACTCTGAAAATCCAAATAAGTAAAATATATAGTTGATTTTTATTATGCATTAAAAATGAAGAGACATTAAGTGATGAATAATGCCTACAATCTTTCCTTTTTCCATAAATGAGGGTCCCTTGCAACAAGCATGAATCCTGACATCTATTAGCCTCTATCTAGATGAATATTTCTGAAGGATTGACTTCCAATGTGTTACAGATTTAAAACAGAACTTTGAAACAACTGAACTATTAGTTCTCAAGCACTCAATTGCAGTTTTCAGAATTATTTCCCAATATATATTCTGTAGAAAGAGTGTACATCTAGGCAAATAATTATAAAAATAAAAATACTCAATTTTTAAAATAAAATTTGAATATATCAAATGTTTGGAGCCATGAATATAGCTTACTCCTTGATAAATAATGAAGGGCATTAAAAGCTTATTCAAATAAAATTTTAAATGCTAATTCCCACTAAATAAATGAATCTAAATTCAGAAACAAATATCCTTCTGTTCATGATTATCCAACTCAAAGAATGCTAATATTTAATTGTACTTGAAACGTTATTAGTAATCAAAATACGTTCATAGGGACTTAGAATGATAACATCGTAAAACATTATCAAGCTACCAAAAATCTAAACCAACAATAAGTAGACAAAATCTGACTTATAGCCACATTATTGATAACTGGAAAGATTAGGAGTAGAAGTTCCTTCAAAGAAAATAACTATAAGTTTAGGTCAGGAGTAATCTAATAAGACTGTTTTCTTGTTAGAAATTTAAACTAGTTTCTCAAATGACTGCATTTCTCAAGGTAGCACACTCAAAGGATTCCTCAAAGACATTCTTTGCTTATTTTCTGAATCTTGCAATATTAGATTTGAACAGTCTTAAAGTTTTATTTTCATTTTGCAGCCTCCTTGGATGTAAGTTTAGATCCTATTCACTGAATATTATGATACCATATGGGCTCCAGAGACTTTATATCAATTAATCCCTTTTATAGATAATTTTACTTTAGCCTTTTCCTTTCTGATTCATTCTGTACAAGTATTTCATTACACATATTTATTCATTTATTTTTCCAATTAAGATTTTTATACTTGCATTTTATTTTTTCAGTTGTCTTCCTGTGTAAATAATCATTGTAGTACATTCATCTACTGCTTGCTCTTTAAACAATGACTTTTGCCAGATTTGTGTGCTTTGCCATATTCTTATTCTACATGCTGTTCTTCAGTGCGTCCTTTATTTTCCCATCATTTTAATACTATTTTCTATGCTGATGACTGACAAATCTCTTTTTCCTGTGATAACTATAACTACAGAGTCCGATCTAGTTGACATCTCTCTTTGGTTGTCTCACAAGCACTTAAACTCAAAATGTGCCAAAGTATCATCCTAAGATCTCTTGACTTGACACAACACTTTGTAAGTACAAAGAACATACTGTATTTATTTCTCTTTCCCACCAACAATTAGAGTATATAGCAGCTATTAAGTATTGAATAACTACCTGCTGAACTATGCTATATGTTGTACAGTATCAAACCCCTCACACCCCTAACCTGTAATTTTTTATGTAAACGTTTTTTTTTTTTTTTGGATATAATGTCTTGGATTTTTTCCCTTGGCCACCTCCGCTGTTTGAAGCAAGGCACTTTCCAATTCTTCAGCTCAGATCCCCTTCTATTTAAAAAGTGATTAGAATAGATCATTGCTAGAGTTCCTTTAAACTCTCATAGCCTTAAGAATAAAAGTTAAATGCTGTGGAAAATGTCAGTGAAAGCTAATACTTAAATTGAGCATTGAGGACTGGTGGACACATTTTTCTTAACTTCTTTTAAAATTTTGTATAACAGTTTTACTGCTATATATTTATATGCCAAATAGCTTATCTTTTTAAAGTGTATGATTTCATGGATTTTAGTATAATCATAGTTGAGCAGCCATCACTATAATCAATTTAGAACATTTTCATAATTCATTACTCATTAGCAATTACCCACATCAGGTCTCCCTAATACCTCCAAGGCCAGTCCCAGAAAACAACTAATATATTCTTTTTTCTATCTAGATTTACATGTTCTGGACATTTGATAAAAATAGAAATATACACTATGCTGTATTTTAGACAAGCTTCTTTCACTTAACATTAAGTTTTCAAGTTTACGTTGTAGTATGTTCAGTATTTCATTTCCTTTTATTGTTGATTATATGAATATATCACAATTCTTTATTTATCATTTGATTTGTATGGATGCATGTTTTCATTCTTCTTAAAGATATAGTTCATAGTGAAATTGCTGGGTCATATATTTAAATGTTTAACATTTGGAGTAGCTGCCAGACTGGACTGTTTGCCAAATTGCCTGAACCTCTTTATTCTCACCAAGAGTATACAGATAGTTCCACTTCTCCCTGACACTTGTCTTTTCAATATAGCCATCCTAATATCTGTAAAATCGTATCACATTGTATATTTGTTTTTCATTTTCCTAATGACTAATGATGTTGACTATTTTTGTATGCTTACTGGACATTTGTATAGCTCCCTTGGAGAAATGCCAATATCCATCCTTTGCCTCTTTTAAATCATATCATTTGCCTTTTTATTGTATTGTTTCTAAATGGCATTTGTATAATCTAAATATAAGTCCCGTATCATATAGATGATTTGCAAAATTTTTGTTTATTTTGAATATTACTTTTTCACATTTTTGATGGTATCCTTTGGAGCAAAACAGTAATTTAATGATTATTTTTTTCTTTATTTGCTAGTGATTTTGCTGTTATTAAAATTAAGAGTTGCTTAACTCAAGGTCATGTAGATTTTCATCTCTGTCTCCTTCTAAGAATTTTATAATTTCAACTCTTACATATAGATCTTCGATTAATTTTGAGTTATTTATTGTATGTGTTGGGAAGCAGGGTTTTGATTTAATTTTCTCACCAGAATAAGAGACAGTTATCCCACCACTATTTTTTTCAAATTTAACAAACAAAAAAAACATTTATCATATTAACTTATATGGAGGTACCTTTGTTTAAAAACAACTGACCATTTATTGGTTTGTTTTTTGGACTTTCAATTCCATTTCATGTAACTGTATATTACTTAGTATGCTATCAAATAACTTGAAAATCAGTGTTGGTTACTGTTGTTTGTGGTAAATTTTAAATTTGGGAGTCTGTGTCTGCCAATGATGTTCTTGTTTTTAGTTTTTCTCGAACCCTTAAATTTCCACTTCTGCTTGCCGAAACTCTTTCAACCGGCCTTTGGCTCTCAGGCCCCCCCATTTCCCACCCACCTGCGCCACTCCATGGCCCAGGACCTTTCTGTCAGAATCTGTTGGGGCAGCTCCTGGGCACCATAGCAGCCTGAGGGCCACCTACCCCTTGAAGCTAAGCAGGTTTGAGCCTGGCTGGGGCTGGGATGGGAGACCACCAGGGGGGAACAGGGGGCTGGAAGCTTTTGGCTTCCCTCTCCCTACCCACTTTCTTCTGCTTGCAACAATGCTTCCCAACTGCCTTCTGACTCTCTGGTACCCCTTTTTCCACCAATCTGCACTTACACTGCAATCCGCGACCTCCCATGGGGGTTCGTTCCAGCAGCCCCTAGGCGCCATAGCAGCCTGAGGGTGGTCTGGTCCAGCCCAGAAGCTAAGCAGAGTCCAGCCTGGCTGTAGCTTGAATGGAGGACCTCCTTGGGAGACCGAGGGCTGGATGCCTTTAGGTTTCCGCTTCTTTCCTGCTTTCCCCCTCTTGTTGCAAGGTGTCCCAACCACCCCCTGACTCACTAGAACCCCTTTCCCATCTGCCTGCTCCCGTGTCTATCCATCCCGACAGCCTCAGTGTGCCATAGCAGCCTGAGGGCGCCCCAGCTCGGAAGCTAAGCAAGGTCGGTTCTGTCTTAAGGCTTGGATTTGGGACCATATGGGGAGACAGGGGGCTGTAGTATTTTGGTTTCCCATTCTTTTCCCACTTTCCACCGTGCGTCACAAGGCTTCCCAACTGCCCCCTTATTTTCTGGCCCTCCCTTTCCCCCGCCCCTGCTTCCCCGGCTTGTCTCGGGACCTCTCTGTGCAGTTCCAACGGGGAAGCTTTCAGGCGCCATAACAGCCTAATGGGGCTCCAGCACAGAAGCTAAGCTGGGTCGTGTCTTGTTTGGGGCTGGATGGGTTTATAGGGACAGAACTCTGATCTCTCCATGGGACAGAACCCCTATCGGGAGGCGCAGCCGACATCTCTGCAGTTCAGTTGACTTAGACTTTCCAGCCCACTGGCTCTGGAAGAGTCCAGGCAATCTGGTAGAGAAAGAGTTACCCTCAGTGCAGCACACCTGCTCTACTAAAAGGCAATCAGACTGCTTCTTTAAGCAGGTCCCTCTTCCTGTCCCTTCTGACTGGACAAGACCTCCCAACAGGGGTCTCCAGACACTTCATGCAGGAGCATCTCTGCTGGCAACAGGTCAGTTCCCACACTGAGATGGATCTCCCAGAGGAAGGAGCAGGCTGCCATGTTTGCTGTTTCACAGCCTTCCCTGGTGGTACTTCCACGTAAGGGGAAAAAACAAAGAAGCTAGTGTCTGGAGCGATCTCACAACAAACAACAGCAGCCCTACAGAAAGTGGCCTGTTAAAGAAAAACAAACAAAAGCAACAGAAATAAGAGCAACAACAACAAAAAGACCCCATTAAATGTCCAGCAATCTCAAAAATTGAAGTAGGTAAGTCCACAAAGATGTGAAAGAATCAATGCAAAAATACTGAAACTCAAAAAGCCAGAGTGCCTCTTCTCCACGAAATGACTGCAACACCTGTATAACAGGAGCACAGAACTGGGCTGAGATTGAAATGGCTGAATTGACAGAAGTAGACTTCAGAAGGTGAGTAATAATGAACTCTCTGAGCTAAAGGAGCACAATGTAACCCAATGCAAAGAAGCTAAGAATCATGATAAAACAATACAGTGACTGATAACTAGAATAGCCAGCTTAGAGAGGAGCATAACTGACCCGATGGAGCTGAAAAACACAAGATGAGACCTTCACAATACAATCACAAGAATCAATCGCAGAATATACCAAGTAGAGGAAAGAATGCCAGAGTTTTAAGACTACCTTTCTGAAATAAGACAGGCAGACAAAAATAGAGAAAAAAGAGTAAAAATGAGTGAAAAAAAACTCCAAGAAATATGGGAATATATAAAAAGACTGAACCTACAACTGATTGGGGTACCAGAAAGAGAGAGGAAGGAACCAAGTTGGAAAACATTCTTCAGGATATCATCAAGAAGAACTTCCCTAACCTAAAAAGACAGGCCAACATTCAAATTGAGAAAGTCCAGAGAGGCCCAGTAAGATGTTCCACAAGAAGATCCACCCCAAGACACATAATCATCAGATTGTCCAAGGTCAAAATGAAAAGAAAATGTTAAGGGCAGCTAGAGGGAAAGGCCAGGTCACCTGCAAAAGGAAACCAGCTAGACTAACAGCAAATCTCCCAGTAGACACCCCACAAGCCAGAAGAGATTGGGAATCAATATTCAACATTCTTGAAAAAAATGATTTCCAACCCATAATTTCCTATCTGTCCAAGCTAAGCTTTGTAAGTGGAGGAGAAATAAGATACTATCTAGACAAGCAAATGCTGAGGGAATTCATCACCACCAGGTCTGCCTTGTAAATGCTCCTCAAGGAAGCACTAAATATGGAAAGCAAAAACTGTTACCAGACACCACAAAAACTCACTGAAATTCACAGACCAGTGACAGTAAGAAGCAACCACATAAACAAGACTGCAAAATAATCAGCTAGAATCATGATGACAAGATCAAATTCACACATAACAATATTAACCTTAAATGTAAATGGGATAAATGCCCCAATTAAAAGACATAGAATGGCAAGCCAAATAGAGTCAAGATCCATCAGTATGCTGTGTTTAAGAGAACCATCTTATGTGCAAAGATGCAAATAGACTCAAAAAGGGATGGAGGAAAAATTACCAAGAAAATGAAAAAGAGAAAAAAGCAGGGGCTGCAATCCTAGTTTCTGAAAATAACAGACTTTAAACCAATAAAGATCAAATAAGATGAAGAAGAGCATTACTAAATGGTAAAGGACTGAATTCAGCAAGAAGAGGTAACTATGTAATATCTATGCACTCAATATAGAAGCATCCAAATTCATAAAGCAAGCTATTAGATATCCATAAAGAGACTTAGACTACCACAAAATAATAGTGGGAGACTTGGACACCCCACTGATAATATTAGATCATCAAAACAAAAAATTAACAAAGACCTGAACTCAGCTCTGAATCAAGCAGACCTGAGGTATCTACAGAACTCTCCACTCCAAAGCAACAGAGTATACATTCTTCTCATTGCCACATGGCACTTATTCTAAATTTGATTACATAATCAGAAGTAAAACACTTCTCATCAAATGTAAAAGAACTGAAATAATAATTTCTCAGACCAAAACACTATCAGATTATAACTCACCACTAAAAAATTCACTCAATACCACATAACTACATGGAAATTGAACAACCTGCTTCTGAATGACTCCTGAGTAAATAAGAAATTAAGTCATAAATCAAGTTATTTGAAATTTATCCGAACAAGGAGACAACATGACAGAATCTCTGGGATGCAGCTAAAGCAGTGTTAAGAGGGAAATTTATAGCACTAAATGCCCATATCGAAAAGCTAGAAATACCTGAAATAAACAAAGTAACATCACAACTAAAAGAGCTAAAGATCCAAGAGCAAATAAACCCCAAAGCTAGTAGAAGTCAAGAGTTAACCAAGATCACAGCAAAAATGAAGGAGATACATATGTATATATATGAAAAAATAACTTTAAAAAATCAACAAATCCAGGAGTGGGTTTTTAGAAAAAAAGGTAAAATAGATATCTAGCTAGACTAATAAAGAAGAAAAGGAAGAAGAATCAAATAGACACAAGCAGAAATTATAAGGGGGATAGCACCATTGACCCCACAGAAATACAAAAAAAGAAAAAGCCATCAGAGAATACTATAAATACCTCTATGGACATAAACTAGAAAATCTAGATGAAATGGATAAGTTCGTGGACACATACACCCTCCCAAGGCTGAAGCAGGCAAAAATGGAATTCCTGAATAGACCAATAACTAGTTCTGAAATTGAGGCAGTAATAAATTGCCTACCAGCCAAAAAAAGCCCAATACCAGAGGGAATCACAACTGAATTCTACCAGAGGCACAAAAAAAGTGCTTGTACCATTCCTTCTGAAACTATTCTAAACAACTGAAAAAGAGAGACTCCTCCCTAACTCATTTTATGAGGTATCATCCTGATACCAAAACCTGGCAAAGATGCAACAAAAACAAAAACTTTAGGCCAATATCTTTGATAAACATGGATGCAAAAATATTTAGTAAAATACAGGCAAACCAAATCCCACAGCAAATCAAAACCTTATCTACCACGATCATGTTTGCTTCATCATTCAGATGCAAGGTCAGTTTAACATATACAAAAAAATGTAATACATCACGTAAACAGAACTAAAGACAAAACCACATGATTATCTCAATAGATTCATAAAAGGCCTTTGATAAAATTGAACATGTGTTCATATTAAAAAATCCCAATAAACAAGGTAATGAAGGAACATACCTCAAAATAATAAGAGCCATATATGACAAACCCACAACCAATATCATACTGAATAGGCAAAAGCTGGAAGCATTACCCCTGAAAACTGGCACAGGACAATGATGCCTTCTCTCACCACTCCTATTCAGCACAATATTGAAAGTTCTGGCCAAGGCAATCCATCAAAGGAAAGAAATAATAGGCATTCCAAAAGGGAGAGAGGAAGTCAAGTTATGTTTGTTTGTAGATGACATGATCCTATATGTAGAAAACACAAAACCTTTATCAGCCCCAAATCTTAAGCAGATAAGCAACTTGAGGATACAAATTAAATGTGCAAAAGTCACTAACATTTTTATACAACACAAAAAGGCAAGTGGAGAGACAAATCATTAATGACCTCACATTTTCAATTGCTATGAAAAGAATAAAATACTTAGGAATACACCTAACAAGGGAAGTGAATCCCCTCTTCAAGGAGAACCACACACCACTGCTCAAATACATCAGAGAGAACACAAACAAATAGAAAAACATTCCATTCTCATGGATAGGAAGACTCAATATTGTGAAAATGACTAAACTGCCCAAAGCAATTTATAGATTTAATGCTATTCCCATTAAACCACCCTTGACATTCTTCACAGAATTAGAAAAATAAAAACACTTTAAAATTCACGTGGAACCAAGAAAGAGCCCAAATAGCCAAGCCAATCCTAAGCATAAACAACAAAGCTGGAGGCAGTATGCTACCCAACTTCAAACTATATTACAAGGCTACAGTAACCAAAACAGCATGTTACTGGGACAAAAGCAAACACAGAGATCAGTAAAACAGAATAGAGAACTCAGAAATAAGTCTGTACATCTAGAACCATCTGATCTTTGACAAACCTGACAAAAACGAGTAAAGGGGAAAGAATTCCCTATTTAACAAATGGTGCTGGGGGAACTGGCTATTCATATGCAAAATATTGAAACTGGACCCCTTCCTTACACCTTATATAAAAGTTAACTCAAGATGGATTAAAGACTTAACTGTAAAACCCAAAACAAACTATAAAAACCCTAGAAGAAAATCTAGGCAATCTGATTCAACACATAGACAGGGACAAAGTTTTCATGAAAAAAAAAAAAGCAATTGGAACAAAAGCAAAGATTGACAAATGGAATTAATTAAACTAAAGAGCTTCTGCACAGCAAAAGAATCATTAGAGTGAACAGACAACCTACAAAATGGCAGAAAATTTTTGTAATTTTTTCATTGGAAAAAGGTCTAATAACCAGAGTCTATAAGGAATTGAATCAAATTTACAAGAAAAAAAAACAAACAACCCCATTAAACAGTTGGCACATGACATGAACAGACACTTCTCAAAAGAAGACATATATACTTTCAACAAATATATGAAAGAAAGCTCAACATCACTGATCATTAGAGAAATGCAAATCAGAACCACAATGAAATGCCACCACACTCCAGAAAGAATGGTGATTATTAAAAAGTCCAGAAGGAACAGATCCTGACGATGTTGTGGAGAAAAAGGAAAACTCTTACACTGTTGGTGGGAATGTAAATTAGTTAACCTATTGTAGAAGACAATGTGGGGATTCCTCAAAGATCTAAAGGCAGAAATACCATTTGACCCAGCAATCCCACTACTTGGCATGTACCCAAAAGAATATAAATCATTCCGTTATAAAGAGACATGCACGTGCATGTTCACTGCAGCACTATTCATAATAGCAAAGACATGGAATCTACCAAAGGTGCATCAATGATTGACTGGATAAAGAAAATGTGGTACATGGACACCATGGAATATTATGCAGCCATAAAAGGCAATGAGATCATGTCTTTTGCAGGGAACTGGGTAGAGCAGGAAGCCATTATCCTCAGCAAACTAACACAGGAATAGAAAAACAAACACCATATGTTCTCACTTAAAGTGGGAGCTGAATGATGAGAACACATGGACAGAAGGCAGGGAAGGGGTGGGGCCTGTTGGGTGGAGGGGTGGGAAGAGGGAGAGCATCAGGAACATTAGCTAATAGATGTCGGGCTTAATGCCATTGTGATGAAATGATCTGTGCATCAAACCACCATGGCACACATTTACCTATGTAATGAACCTGCACATCCTGCACATATACTTCTGAGCTTAAAATAAAAGTTGAAGAAAAACAAACTAACCAAAAACAATTAGCAAAGTAGCAGATTTAAGCCCTCTGTTATCAGTAATTACATTAAATATAAGCTTTTTAATTAAAGCCAGACATTGGCAAAATGTATTAAAAACAAACACAACTTGGTCTGAATATAGATTTTTTTTAAAGTAGTCTTGCTCTGTTGCCAGGCTGGAGTGCAGTGTCATGATGTAGGCTCACTGCAACCTCCGCCTCCTGGGTTCCAGCAATTCTCCTGCCTCACCCTCCCGAGTAGCTGGGACTACAGGTGCATGCCACCATTCCCAGCTAATTTTTGTCTTTTTTTATTTATTTATTGCATTTTAGGTTTTGGGGTACATGTGAAGAACATGCAAGATTGTTGCATAGGTACACACGTGGCAGTGTGATTTGCTGCTTTCCTCCCCTTCACCTGTATCTGGCATTTCTCCCCATGCTATCTCTCCCCAACTCCCCACCTCCCGCTGTCCCTCCCCTATCTCCCCTCAACAGACCCCAGTGTGCAGTGCTCCCCTCCCTGTGTCCATGTGTTCTTATTGTTCGACACCCGCCTATGAGTGAGAACATGCTGTGTTTGATTTTGTGTTCTTGTGTCAGTTTGCTGAGAATTATGGTTTCCAGGTTCATCCATGTCCCTACGAAGGACACAAACTCATCATTTTTGATGGCTGCATAATATTCCATGTGTATATGTACCACATTTTCCCTGTCTAGTCTATCATCGATGGGCATTTGGGTTGGTTCCAGGTCTTTGCTATTGTAAACTGTGCTGCAATGAACATTTGTGTGCATGTGTCCTTATAGTAGAACGATTTATAATCCTTTGGATATATACCCAGTAATGGGATTGCCGGGTCAAATGGAATTTCTATTTCTAGGTTCTTGAGGAATCGCCACACTGTCTTCCACAATGGTTGAACTAATTTACACTCCCACCAACAGTGTAAAAGTGTTCCTATTTCTCCACATCCTCTCCAGCATCTGTTGTCTCCAGATTTTTTAATGATGGCCATTCTAACTGGTGTGAGATGGTATCTCAATGTGGTTTTGATTTGCATTTTTCTAAATACCAGTGATGATGAGCATTTTTTCATATGTTTGTTGGCCTCATGTATATCTTCTTTTGTAAAGTGTCTGTTCATATCCTTCGCCCACTTTTGAATCGGCTTATTTGTTTTTTTCTTGTAAATCTGTTTTAGTTCTTTGTAGATTCTGGATATCAGCCCTTTGTCAGATGGGTAGATTGCAAAAATTTTTTCCCATTCTGTTGGTTGCCGGTTCAGTCTAATGACTGTATCTTAAGCCTTGTTCCTAGACCTTGACTTTCCAGATAGCACTAAGGTGCAGATTCCATGTGAGTATCAACAGCTGGGACCTGTCTTGATATTCTCAAAGCTTAGGTCATCACTGATTTCCATTCCTAGAATAAAGTTCTATGGGTTAGAAAAGTATAAACCAGACATCATGGGTAATATCATTGCCTCAAGTCTGCTTAGCACTGGAATGGAAGATTTGGCTTGCAGTTTCTGAAGAAAGCTCACCTGTATTTTAGGGAAGTAGAGATAAGCTTAAAAATAGGTCTACATTTGTGGAGGGTAAAAGACCTGCCCTTTTCACTATTAAGTAGGATTTTAGTTGTAGGTTTTTCATAGGTACTCTTTATCATATTCAGAATGTTCTCATTTTTTTCCTAGTTTCCTGAAAGTGTTTTTTTTTGTTTGTTTTCTTTTTTCTTTCAATGAATGTAGGTTACATTTGTCATATGCTTTTTTCTAGATCGAATGAGACAATCATATGGATTCCCTTTGCCAATATTCTGTTTAGGCTTCTGTATCTATGTTCATGAAAAAATGTTGTAATTTTTTTTCTTGTAATGTCTCTATCAGATTTTGGTTCAGAGTTTATGTTGGCATCATAAAACTAGCTGGAAGGGATGTCTTCATATTTTATTTTCTGGAAGAGTTTAGGTAGAAATATTATTGTTTCTTCCTAAAATGTTTGATAAAAATCACTAGTGAAATTTTTCTTGTTTGAAAGCTTTCTAATTACAAATTCAACTTATTTAATAGATGTAGAACCACTCAGATATTTACATTTCTTTTTGTATTGGTGTCAATAAGTTGCATTTTCAGGTAATTTTTGTGCATATCATCTACTTTGTTAAATTTATTAATGTAAAGTTTTTCATAATATTCTCCTAATCTTTTTAATGTGCATAGGAGGCTATGCTGATGCCCCCTTTCATTCCTGATATTTGTTTGGTTTCTTTTCTATTAATTTTAAGAGGTTTATTAATTTCATTAACTCTTCCAAAGTACCAACTTTTGTTTTTATTGACTTTTTTATTGTTTATCTTCCATTTTCATTCTTTTCTTTTTTATATCTTTTCTTCTATGTATTTTGGGTTTACTTTTTTCTTTAGCATCTTAAAAAGTTAGGCCATTCAAATATCTTTCTCCTTTTCTAATATTAATGTTTCAAGTTGTACATTTCCTTTTAAGTGCATTAAGTATATGCCACAAATTTTGATTTGTGTTATTTTAGTTATTTAGTTTGAAAAATTTTATTTTTAAAAAAGTTTAATTTCAGGGGTATATGGGCAGATTTGTTACATAGGCAAACTTGTGTCATGGGAGTTTGTTATACAGATTATTTCATCACCCAGGTATTATGTCTAGTATCCATTAGTTTTTTTTCCTGATCCTCTCCCTCCTCCTACCCTCCACTATTCAATATGTCCCAGTGTGTGTTGTTCCCCTCTATGTGTCCATGTGTTCTCATCATTTAGCTCCCAGTTATAAATGAGAACATGAGATATTTGGTTGTCTGTTCCTGTGTTATTTTGCTATGGATAATGGCCTTAAGCTCCATCCATGTCCCTGCAAATGACATAATCTTGTTCTTTTTTATGGCTGCATAATATCCCATGGTATGTATGTACCACATTTTCTTTATCCCATCTACCATTGATGGATATTTAGGTTGATTCCCTTTCTTTGCTATTGTGAATAGTACTGCAGTGAACATATGTGTATATGTATTTTTATAATAGAATGATTTATAATCTTTTGGGCATATACCTAATAATGGGATTGCTGGGTCAAATGGTGTTTCTGTCTTTAGGTCTTTGAGGAATTGCCACACTGTCTTCCACAATGGTTGAACTAATTTGACTCACACCAACAGTGTATAAGGGTTCCTTTTACTCCACAACCTCACCGGCAACTGTTATTTTTTGACTTTTTAATAATAATCATTCTGACTGGTGTGAGATAGTATCTCATTGTGTTTTTGATTTGCTTTTATTTAATAGTCAGTGATGTTGAGGCTTTTACCATATGATTTTTGGCCACATGTATGTCTTCTTTTGAAAAGTGTCTGTTTATGTCCTTTGCCCACTTTTTAATAGGGTTATTTGTTGTTTTTTCTTGTAAATTTGTTTAAGTTCCTTATTGATGCTGGATATTAGACCTTTGTGAGATGTATAGTATGCAGAAATTTTATCTGATTCTGTAGGTTGTCTGTTTACTCTGTTGATAGTTTCCTTTGCTATGCAGAAGCTCTTTAGATTTAATTAGAACCCACATGTCAATTTTTGCTTTTGGTGTCTTCATCATAAAATGTTTGCCTGTGCCTATGTCCTGAATGTATTGCCCAGGTTGTCTTCTAGGTTTTTATAGCTTTGGGTTTTACATTTGTCTTTAATCCATCTTGAGTTATTTTCTGTATATAGTACAAGGAAGGGATCAAGTTTTAATCTTCTGCATACAGCTGGCCAATTGTCCTAGCACCATTTATTGAATAGGGATTTTTTTCCTCATTGCTTGTTTTGTCAGGTTTGTTGAAGAACAGATAGTTGTAGGTATATAGTCTTATTTCTGGGTTCTGTATTCTGTTCCATCGGTCTATGTGTCTGTTTTTGTACCAGTACCATGCTGTTTTGGTTACTAAGGCCTGCAGCATAGTTTAAAGTCAGGTAATGTGATGCCTATAGCTTTGTTATTTTTGCTTATGATTGCCTTGGCTTTTTTGGTTCCATATGAATTTTAAAATAGTTTTTTCTAGTTCTGTGGAGAATCTCAATGGTAGTTTAATAGGAATAAAATTGAATCTGTAAATTGCTTTGGGCAGTAAGGATGACTATTTTAATGATATTGACCTTCCTATCCATGAGCATGGAATATTTTTTCCATTTGTTTGCATCATCTCTGATTTCTTTGAGCAGTGTTTTTGTAGTTCTCCTTTTGGAGATATTTTACCTCTAACACAGTTAGCTGTATTCCTAGAAATTTTATTCTTTTTGTGGCAGTTATGAATGTGAGCACATTTCTGATTTGGCTCTCAGCTTGACTGTTGTTGGTGCATAAGACTGCTAGTGATTTTTGCACATTGATTTCGTATCTTGAGATTTTGCTGAAGTTGTTTATCAGCATCAGCTTAAGAAGCTTTTGGGCTGAGACTATGTGGTTTTCTAGCTATAGAATCATGTTATCTGCAAACAGGGATAGTTCAACTTCCTCTCTTCCTATATGGATGCCCTTTATTTCTTTCTCTTGCCTGAGAACCTTGGCAAGGACTTCCACTACTATGTTGAACAGGAGTGGTGAAAGAGGGCATCCTTGTATTGTGCTGGTTTTCAAGGAGAATGCTCCCAGGTTTCACCCCTTCAGTATGATATTGGCTGTGGGTTTGTCATAGATGGCTCTTATAATTTTGAGTTATGTTCCTTCAATACCTGGTTTACTGGGAGTTTTTAATGTGAACCAATGTTGAATTTTATCAAAAGCCTTTTCTGTATCTGTTGAGATAATAATGTGGTTTTTGTCTTTAATTTTGTTTATGTGATGAATTACATTTATTGATTTGCATATGGTAAACCAATCTTGCATCCCAGGGATAAATCCTACTTGATCATGATGGATAATCTTTTTGATTTGCTGCTGGATTTGGTTTGCCAGTATTGTGCTGAGGATTTTTGCATTGATTTTGATCAAGAATATTGGCTTGAAGGTTGTATTTCTGCCAAGTTTTGGTATCAGGATGATGCTAGCCTCATAGAATGAGTTAGAGAGGAATCTCTCTTGCTCATTTTTTGGGAATAGTTTTAGTAGGAGTGGTACCAGCTATTCTTTGTACATCTGGTAGAATTCGGCTGTGAATCCTTCTGGTCCTGGACTTTTTTGGTTGGTAGGCTGTTTATTACTGTCTTAATTTCAGAGCTCATTATTAGTGTGTTCAGGGATTCCATTTCTTCGTGGTTCAGTCTTGGGAGGGCACAGTTATCCAGGAATTTATCCATTTCTTCTATATTTTCCAGTATAGGTGATTGGAGGTATCCATAATATTCTCTGATGGTGGTTTGTATTTCTGTGAGGTCAGTGGTAATATCCCTCTTGGTGTTTCTGATTGTGTTTATTTAAATCTTCTCTCTTCTTCTTTATTAGTCTAGATAGCAGTCTATTAAGTTTTTCAAAAAACCAACTCCTGGATTTGTTGATCGTTCGAATGCTTTTTGTGTGTGTGTCTCAATCTCCTTTAGTTTAGCTCTGATTTTGGTTATTTCTTGTCTTCTGCTAGATTTGGAATTTGTTTGCCTTAGTTCTCTAGTTCTTTTAGTGGTGATATTAGGTTGTTAACTTGGGATTTCTTTAACTTTTCGATGTGAGCATTTAGTGCTATAAATTTCCTCTTAACACTGACTTAGCTGTGTCCCAGAGATTCTGGCATGTTGTATCTTTGTTCTCATTAGTTTCAGAGAACTTCTTGACTCTTGCCTTAATTTCATTATTTACCCAAAAGTCATTCAGCAGGAGGTGACTCTGTTTCCATGTAATTGTATGGTTTTAAGTGAATTCCTTGGTCTTGATTTCAAATTTGATTGCCCTGTAGTCTGAGAGACTGTTATGATTTCAGTTCTTTTGCATTTGCTGAGGAGTGTTTTACTTCCAATTATGTGATTGATTTTAGAGTATGTGCCATGTGGCAATGAGAAGAATGTATATTCTGTTGTTTTTGGTTGAAGAGTTCTCTGGATGTCTATCAGTTCCATTTGATGCAGTGCTGAGTTCGGATCCTGAATATCTTTGTTAATTTTCTGTCTTGATATAATATTGCCAGCGGGGTGTTAATAATCTCCCACTATTATTGTGTGGGGATCTAAGTCTCTTTGTAGGTGTCTGAGAACTTGCTTTATGAATCTGAGTGCTCTTGTGTTGGGTGAATATATCTTTAAAATAGTTAGATCATCCTGTTGAATCAAACTCTTTACCATTATGTAATGCCCTTCTTTGTCTTTTTTGATCTTTGTTGGTTTAAAGTCTGTTTTGTCAGAAACTAGGATTGCAACCCCCGCTTTTGTCTGTTTTTATTTGCTTGGTAGATTTTTCTCCATCCCTTTATTCTGAGCCTATATCTGTCATTTCATGTGAGATGGGTCTTTTGAAGAGAGAATATCAATGGGTCTTCCATTTTGATAATTTCTTTTGACCTTTGAGTTCAGTGGTCTTTTTTCCTTTGGTACTGTCCAGTGTCCTATTAGTTTCATTGAATTTTTGATTCCAGATACTTTATTTTTCAGTTATAGAATTTTGTTTTTGTTTTTTTGTTAGATTTCATATCTTTCCTAAATTTTCTTATCTTTTATTCATCATATCCATATGTGCCTATAGATTCCTTGACATACTTATCATAGTTATTCTAAAGTCCTTATTTGCTAATTTCAGTATCTGGGTCATCTGTGAGTCTGTTTCAGTTTACTATTTTTTTTCTTTGTGGCTATGAGTCATATTTCCCTTCTTTATATGTTTAGTGATTTTAATTATAGTCTGTACATTGTAAATAATATACTGAAGAGACTCAAGATTCAGTTATCTTCTTCTGAAGACTGTTGAACTATCAGGCAGTTAAGTTACTGGTGGCCTCCCTTAGCTCTGTGGAGGGTTGATTTTAGACTTTTTTAGACTATCCTAGACCACTGTTGCTCTCAGGCTTAGGGTACATGTTCTCCAAATGTGTGGCCCTTTGGGGGCGTTAATGGGAAGTTCAAGGTGTTCAACAAGTCCCTTTATATAGGTAATTGTCAAGAACATATGTAATTATATTATGGGGTGTCTTGCCACATAGGCTACTTCCTATTCCATTTAGGTCCTAGGCTTGGCTTGGTTGGTTGTTTTAATCGTGTATGTTTTTAGAAACATTTATGAGAATAGGAATAAACTAAATAGTACCTGAATAGAGGTGATCCCACATCTTAAAAATGAAATACAGATAGTTCCTGACCAATGATGGTTTGACTTATAAGTTTTTTTTACTTTATGATGATGCAAAAGCAATACCCATTCAGTAGATACCATATTACAAGTACACATATAACCACTCTGTTTTTCACTCTCAGTACAGTGTTCAATAAAGTACATGAGATATTCAACATTTTCTTATAAAATATTCTTTGTGTTAGATGATTTTGCCCAAATATAGGCTAATGTAAGTATCCTGAGCACATTTGATGTAGTCTAGCCTAACTATGATGCTTGAGAGATTGGGTGTATTAAACACATTTTTGACTTACAATATTTTCACTTATGATATGTTTATTGGGATGAAACTCTGATGTAAGACAAGCAGTATCTCTATTTTCTAACCCAAATAGAAAACTCATCATGTTCAAATTTGGTGGGTGAATGCAAGCCCACTGCCCTTTCAATTGCTTTATGTTTTATTTGTAATATTTTCAAGCATCTTAAGCCTATTATCTATTAGAAGACACCAAGATACTTAAATTTTCTTCTGAAAATATGTGTATATCTTTCTAGCAGTTAATTACCAATTTTGATAATTATTGAGAGGCTATATATTGACAGGCTAAATGCTAATCTGATAACATAATAATTGGAAAAGTTCTAAGTAGGTGAAAGTTTCCTCCATACTTGTGTATGTATTTATGTTTTTAAGCATCTCTTTTTCTTTTTACTACATATTAACAAAATATTTCTTCATTATGTTACCAGAATCCTGCCTTTTATTTAGGCACAGAGTTGTTCGGCTTTAATATTGCAGCCAACCAGGTGTATTCCTACTTTAGCATCCCCATCATCATTGTTTTGATTATAACGTAGAAGAACAAAGTGTCTACACATTTTTGACAGGAACATTTTGCCATCAGACTTTGCTTAGCCCATACTGTCTCCAATTGTCTGGACACAAGTGGGCATATTACATACCTCTTCTCCAGTTGTGCTAGTCAACACTTACCTATGCCTTGTTCCCCTATGATGACTCTCTTTACCTTTACCACATTTATAGAAGTTTTTTTTGAATGATGATAGAAAGCTGTGACATTAAGTGGTATCCTAAGAGCTCTTAAAGCATGCTAAATTTCTTAATAAAATATCCAAAGATACCAAAACCGTAACATTTTTCAACACTCCAAATTGAGACAAATGACCTATTGTTAACTTCTAGAAGGAATCTTCACTAATTCTAGTCCATGGAGTTGGGCAGAGAAAAGCAGTCAGTGTCCTAACCATGCTCTGCTTCAGGAAAGAGAATAGCTTCACATTCCTTAAGGAGGTGGAACAAGAGTTCCTCACTTCTTCACGCTCTGCTCCTTTATATGTATTCTTCAAAAAATCAGATAGCTTTATCTGTATTCATTTCAAGGCATGTATTCTGTGATCTTATATGAGAAGAAAATAGGAGTTATTGTTTGTCCACTGTAATGTTGGAATGTAGCTAAAGAAAAAAGTAATCTAGGATGAGGAAAAGACAGTAGGGTAGATGGTGGCACCTTAATTAAGATAGGGAACATGGGAGGGAAGAGCAAATTTGGATGAAATACGATTACTTCAGTTTTATATACATGTGTTTTATTATAATCATTGAGACTTGATGCATTTCACATTTTATCATCATTAAGAGTTTTCAAATAGAATCAGGTGAAATTACTGGTAGGAACTTGGCCAGGTGAATAGACTTTAAGGTGGAAACTATATGGATTTGGAAAACGTGTCATAGTTGAAACCATGGATATGAATGAGAAAAGAGAAAAGGGCTTGTATAAATCCCCAAGATGCACCAACTTTAAATTTAGGCAAAGGAAAGGGAGCAAGCTAAGTTAGGGAGGTACAGAAAGAGAGAGGGAAACAAGTTAAAGAGAGAGTGATTTCTCAGAATCCAAGGGAGAAAAGTGTTTCAAGAAAGAATAGATCACAGTGTGAAATGCTTCAGATTAAGTAAGTATGTAAGCCATATATATGCATTAAGCACATATTAAATAAGAGTATGTAAGATGAATGTTGGGAAGTGATTGCTGTAATTGAGTTTTATTTAGTCATTGGTTATCTTTGGCAAAAACATTTCAGAGAAATGATGGTGGTAGAAGAGATTCTCATGAGTTGAGTGCATGAGAGGGGCAAAATAAGGCTCACAAAAATCTTTCTAGAAATTTCACTTTTAAAGTAAAATAATGGGCAGTAGGTAGATGGCTATGCAGGATCCAGGGAGGTTTTTATTGTTTGTGAGAAAGACTTAAATACATTTATATTTTTAAGGTAAGGAAGATTGATATGGAAGAGAGAATAAAGAGCATGTTTATTCTCTGAACCTAGAGAGGAACAGGTACATTTATTGGCAAAGAGACAACTTACTCTATGATTCACAGGACCCAGTTTAGAGATCTTTGGATCCTTGAGTTCTCCAGTGAAATTAGGTTGGTGCTAGGGCTCATAGAGGGCATTGACATAAAGTTTGACTTGGCTCTAGAATTTTTGCCATACCAGGCTAGGCGTGGTGACTCATGCCTGTAATTCCAGCACTTTGGGAGGCTGAGGCAGGTGGATCATGTGAGGTCAGAAGTTCAAGATCAGCCTGGCCAACATGGTGAAACCTGTCTTGACTAAAAATACAAAAATTAGCTGGGCGCAGTGGCAGGCACATGTAATCTTAGCTACTCTGGAAGCTGATGCAGGAGAATCACTTGAACCCAGGAGGCAGAGGTTGAGGTGAGCCGAGATCATGCCACTGCACTCCAGCCTGGGTGTTACACCAACCATCTGTCTAAAAAAAAAAAAAAAAAAAAAAAAGGATTTTTGCCATATCAAGAATGGGGTTGATTTTATCCTGCATTTTAAAACAGAAGTTTCTTCTGCCTCAACTCCCTAACTTCAGCCTGAAATCATCAACATTTATCATGGTAATAGAACAACCTAGTAGGAATTGTTTCATTCTGAAAAGGCTTCGACATGATTAAAATAAGCAATACAAATGGGTAAAAAGGAATAGGTAATAAAATCAAGACAAAAGGGAAATTAGGTTTGGGAATATTGATTAAAGCTGGGCAAAATTAGTACCTAGTAAACTCATAGTACACTCTTCTGTTCAGCTGTTACAGGGACGCTGCAAATTGCTTCTAAGCTTGTGAGTGGCCTGAGCAAGAAGAGGGGAAACAATTGGGTACAAGATTCAGAATGTCTACATGGCAAAAACAAACTAGTCATTAAGGAGGAAACAGCTTTTCTTAGTTGTGAGGCTTGAGAGAAGGGTTCTTTCCTGGATGTTCTCCATTTCCACCATAAATACACTAGCAGGTTTCATAGGGATTTTCTTACAGAGCCCCTCACTGAAAGTGGATGGCAACACATCAGTTTTTGTAGAATAAAGACTTAGCAAGAGCCATGCAATAGGTACTAAATACTCAAAAGTTTCTGATCATTTAAATGGGTCTTATTACTTACACTGAATCGTTCCTCAAACAACTTCTGTCCAGTGTTCCACTCTTAGTTTTCATTTTCTTTAAAACTCCTGAAATAACGTTGATTTTAAAATTGTCTCAATTCCAGTTGCCTTTCTCATTGTTGACCACGCTTTACTTTCAGGGTGAGAGAAGCAAAGCACTTGTTACTAGGAAATAATGGCATTGGGTTTCATTTACAATCACTAAGATTTTCAAATAGATGCTGTTTTTGGAGGCACATCCTTATCTAGGAGAGGCAGTCTATGGGCCTTTGCTAGTGCCCAGCAAAGACAAGGTACACACAGAGGAAATTAAAATTCTGGGAAGAGGAAATCATTGTTAGCCCCACTGTTATAGCGTTGTTTTCTTTCTTTTTTTTTTTTTCCTGGCCGGAGGTAAGCCAAAATTTAATTACACTCCTGATAGTTTTGGCGTGATAAGTGTAATGGATGATAAGTCATAGGTGGCTGAAAATCAATACTTTTTTTCCAGCAAATAATAACATGTTTGCTTTGGAATATTTTATCTAAGTGTGAGATACAACGTGCAAAGCTTTTCATCTTCCTTTGAGGTGAGAGCTCTGATAAATGCAATAGGGCAAAGGCAAACTCATGTTTAGGGCTTAAATGTGCCCTGGTAGACCCTTGTCTTTGGAGAATTATTTTAGAAATCTTCATGTACCAAAAGCTGTGTCTCTGGTTACTAGAGACAAGGTCTGTATGTGTCTGAAACTACATTAGCTTTCTGTTTGGTGCTGCTTCTCATGAGTTTTCCAGATTACATATTGCCAGGCTGTGGCTGTGCTTCCTGTTGAGAGCACCAACTTAAATGACAGGGTTTTTATTTTGGAGCTGTACCAGATTAGAAGGAAGGCATTCTCAAAGACAGCTGTTGCAAAAGTGAGAAGAGCAAAGATTTCAAAGAGACAAGTGGTATATGAACAAGAGAGCAGTCAATGTGTAGAGCAAGAAGCCATCAGAAGACCTGGATCTGGTTCCTTCCCTAGCCAGATGACCTTGTTCTCTTCTGTTCTATGGATGTAGACCTTGTCCTTCACCAGGTAAGAGTAAATTACCACTTCCCTTTTAAGAAGAGAATCCAAGTATACCATAGATCTCAATCACTGAGTTTTGCCATTGAAAACTCTGACTTATAATATGATGTTTGGAAAGTAATTGAGCTTCTGGGCTTCAGATGCCTCTTGAGTATGATCTAAACTAATAATATTGGCTTTTTCTTACCCCAGTGGGAGATACAGTGCTACTCAAAGCATAGAATTCTAAAGCTCAAAAGTCATCTGGCTTAGTCTAGTCCCAGGTGTGTGAGCTCAGGAGTATGAGTCTCCATCACAATTGGACCCGTACCAAAAAAAAAAAAAAAATCTCCTCTTTTCCCCGAGGGTAAAGAAACTTCTTCTCTGGTTGATTATTAGACTATTTCATTAGTCTTAAACAAGGAGATGCTCTTTGTTGTAAGAAACATGGTTACTGGAGCTGGAAGTAAGATAATATAGACAGTACCATTTAGTTTGGCAAGATGCCTCATTTATTAGCTGTGTGACGTGGTAAATTACCTTGATCATTCTGAATTGTTCATCTGTAAAATGGAATGATAATCCTACCTCTCTAGATTCATGTAAAAGGGAGAGATTTTTTAACTCTTATGTGCTTCTGTTACTTTATATTTTGTTCACATTTATTCTGGGAACTAACCACTTTTCATCAATGACTCACATTTTCTTTGTGGTGCACCAAGATTCCCAGGTGCTTCTGGCTACATCTGGGGCTGTCCAATTAATTTCTTCCCACCTGGGATATATATGGTTTGGTTTTGATTCAAATGGTGCAGATTATGTTTAAACTCCTTTTTCTGGTAATGAAGCTCAGGCATACATCTCCATGTATGCCTGACATACATGCAGATGGGTCAATTTTATCTCATGGGTGGTTAGGGCAGGACAGTCACATGAGGTGCATAGACGCATGGTGTCTCACCTGCTCCCAACATATGGCTGTTCCATAGCAGGTAACCCAAAGCTCGGCTCTGTCTTTGGACATTAGCTCAGAGAAAGATCTCAAATGTATATTAAGAATTGAGAATACTATTCTCAGGGCATAGATCAAGAGTTCATAAACTTTTTCTGTGCCATGGATCTCTTTGGCAGTTTGGTGAAGCCCATGGGCTCCTTGAATTCTGTAAAATATCTAGGATTACAATTTTTTTTAAAAAAGCAATTATATTGAAATTTTGTCATTAAAATATTTAAAAAACAAATCTGCTATTCTAAGGCATGTATTTTTTTATTCATGAACTAAATACAAAGCCCAACAGCAACTAGAATAACGAATTTAAAAGCTGCAATGTGCATAATAGTTGTTTTAACATATCTACAAAAAGTGTAATATAATATGAAAGTACCCATGATTTCTATTGGTGACAAGGTCACAGATACTGCTAATCCTTCTGAGGTTTGTTATCTACAATTGCAATTGACAGAAAGGCTAAATTTCAGTTAGAGATTAATGAAAGTAAATATGTAATTTTTTCCTATCCAAGTTCCTAGATTCCCCTGAATTCCATCCCAGGTAAAGATCCCAGAGTTAGACAATAATGAAAATAGAAGAAAAAGTAAGTACAAGGAAAATGGAAAGCCTTATTTTTTAATATGCAATTATCTGAAAGTTAATCATATTTCAAACCAATAACAATAAATGTGTTTCACTTTAGTGATTAGCACAGCTTTTTGTATAGTCTTCTCTCAATAAACATATTTTAAAGAAATTAACAAAAACATTGCTTTGAATTGTAATTATCCATCCACTTACCTTTTTCTTCCACTTGTCTATGAGCTTGTTGAGGACATATTAACTGCCCACACATCATTTGCTCAGCTTTATAATATCCTATTAGATAGAAAAGAGAGAGCTCTCACGAATTTCTGGCAGAATTCTATTCAATAGCTGCCATTGGTTATTTATTTTAAGTCAGAGATATAATGTCATTTAATACTTACAATAAGCTTACAATATACATTATTCCAATTCAATGATGCAATTCAAATGTTGTTGAGGGCTTATGTGTAGTAAGCCATGGCAGGCATTGCACTAGGCACAATGTCACAGTGGGGATGTAGAGATGAAAAAGATACAGTTCTTGCCTGCAGATAACATACAATCCAATAAGGTGGAAAGACATGCATATGCCTAATTATGAGACAAGGTAAATGAGAGCAGGCTGGGGGATCAGCATGACAAAAGGCACTGGGGCAGGATGGAGTGTTTATTTTTACAGTGGGTTTTTCAGAGAAAGCTGAATAGGCTGAGATTTGAATTGCAGAGCTAAGTATTTTAGACTTATATGGATAGTTCAAAATTATTACTGCTTCCTTGAAACCATATACCAATTCTATATCTCATTCCAAATCACTGTACACCAGATGATAATGATTTTTTAGGAGCCTCTTGGAAGACCATAATGAATTTTGATGTTTTCAGATGAAGCTTAATCAGTACCCCTCTCCCCATCCCCAATGTAAGTATTGCTTAAAGCATTCAGGTGACATGGATTTCTCACAGAAACAGAAGCATTTAAATACCATCTGTTACCAACCCGATAATGCTAATCTGAAGCCCCGCTTTGCTGTTGGACTCAGTGGTTAAGCATCGTAGTAGTGATCCCTGGTAATTTTTCCAAATCAAAAGTTTTAGAAGATTAATAACACATAGTAATTGGATCCAACTTTATTCTCTTGGACCAGTCAAGACAATTAAGGAGTCACCATCTATGCCATGCCTCTGTTTATCCTAATGAGAAGCACCCAGATTGATAATGAAAGCTGGCAGCTTAATGTAGCTCAAAACATAATTTGTAAACTCTAATGACCAGAATGTTAGCCATAAGAATGGTATAAATGGAACTGCTTCTCAGAATATATACTGTTTTGATATTTCTTGTTCACTTTGCTCCACTCACTCTAAGAAACATATTGCCTTGTACATAATGCATTAGGTAATCATACAGTTGCATATCCTACTGAAAATATGTTTCTCCCAGAATCATCTGTTTATGTACATAGTTGACCTTTAAATATGTAAAGTCATGTGATATTTGAGTAGAAAGGGGCTTAAAATCTCTCTCATCAAAATAGCCTTATTTTACAATTAAGATTCCGAGGCCCAGAGAAAGAAATTAACAAAAGCTGTTTGACACTTTACTAGTACACCTGGGATAGGACCAGGTCCATGCATTTGTCCCACATTGAGTAGATTTTAGGACACTTGATCTTTTATTTTTTTGGAGTACCTTATGCTGCATGGTAACATTTTTTTATCTGTCAGGTTTCCAGGACCTTCTGGCCAAGTGCCATTTTGTATTTTGCACCAAGTGGAGAGATGATATCATTGGTGAGGCATCCTTTCCTCTCCTTTGACTTCTTGCTTTTATTTCTGAATGTCCTTCTTGTGGTGGATTGAATAGTGGCCCTCCAAAGAACATATTTATGTCCTAATTCCCAGAACCTGTAAACATGACATTATTTGGAAAAAGAGTCTTTGCAGATGTAATTAAGTTAGGAATCTTGCTCTAGTTTGGATCTGTGTCCTTACCCAAATTGCTTGTGTAATCCCCAATGTTGGAGGTAGGGTCTGGGAGGAGGTGATTGGATCACAAGGGTGGATTTCTCATGAATGGTTTAGCACCGTCTCCTTGGCTCTGTTCTCAGGTTAGTGAGAGAGTTCTCGTGAGATCTAGTTCTTTAAAAGTGTGGCACCTCCCCTCTCCACTTGCTCCTGCTTTCACCATGTGAAGTGCCTGCTCTTTCTTCATCTTCCACCATGATTATAAGTTTCCTGAGGCCTCCCAAGAAGCTGAGCAGACACCACTATGCTTTCTGTACAGCCTGCAGAATGATGAGCCAATTAAGCCTCTTTTCTTTATAAAGTACCCAATTTCAGGTATTTATAGCATTGCAAGAATGGATTAGCACAGATCTTGGGATGAGATCATTCTTGATTTAGGGTGGACCCTAAATCCAATGTCAGATATCCTTATAAGAGAAGTGCAGAGGGAGATTTGAGACACATAAGAGAAAGTCATGTGAAAATGGAGGCAGAGATTGGAGTTCTTCTGCTACAAGCCAACAGACAGAAAGGATTGCTGACCTCCAATAGAAGCAAGAAGAGAAGGCAGGAATGGATTCTTCCTTATAAACTCCGAAAGGACCAAACCTGCTGACACTCAGATATCAGATTTTGGCTTTTCAGCACTGTAGAGAATACATCTTTGCTGCTTTAAGTCACCCGGTGTGTGGTGATTAGTTACAGCAGCCCTAGGAATCAAATGCACTTCATAAGGCGTTTTCCTTGTGCTCCACTGAGGACTGGGCCCTGTAGAGGCCCTGTGTGTGAGTATTGAGGGGAGCTGACTCATGTTCATATTCTTGCGCCCACAACGACTGGAGCTATGATGCTGATAGGTTAGATTACTGCCTGTGATTCAGTTTTTTCAACTATAAAATGAATGGAGATTGTTATTGGTTATGATAATGTATATTAATTATACATCATAATGTAAAATATACATTATATAGTATATTGTATAACTGATAATCCCCATTTTACAGTTGAAAAAATGAGATAATAAGATAATGTATATCTCATAATGAGACAATGTACATTAGTGCTTAGCATGGGGCCTAGACACAACAAATGTTTCATAGTGTGAACTGATATTATTATAATGTCACCAGCCTCTTTTGCTTACTTGTTTGCTTGTAGAAGGGAGATTCACAAGTAGTTCCTAACCCAAGGGATGGAGTATGTGCTGCTGCTTGTGGTGTGGCAAACTCCGCAGAGAGGTAGTCCTTTGTGATACGTGGGCTCTGCCCTCCTTTCTACCAATGGGTTCTCATGGCCCTGACAGCCCTTGGCCCTGATGAACCTTCCTTGAGAAACTCTCTCCCTGCAACATCTGGGGCAGTGGTGCTCATCTCTGGCTAGGCACTGGAACCACCTGAGGAGTTTCTGATGGGTTAATGTCCAGGCCCCACTCTAGACCCCTCTGAATCAGAGAGTTTTCAGTAGAACAGGCTCAGTGACCACAGGGAAAAAGGCTCAGTTATGGTTCAGATAACATACATCATTGGAGTTTCTAATCTGAGAAACTGCAGGGAGCAGGCAAGGAAATAGGAGCCATTCACTAGAGCAGAGTTTTCTATCTGAGGTGAATTACCAACTTTAAGAAAATTTCTAATCCATCACAGCTGATGGATTAGAAAAAGGATCCAACTCATCCCTTTTTATGGCTGCATAGTATTCCATGGTGTGTATGTGTCACATTTTCTTTAACCAGTCTATCATTGATGGGCATTTGGGTTGGTTCCAAGCTCATTATCATATGTTAATAAAATAGAATGTTATATTAAAATACATATGTTAGTAAAATAGAATAAAAAACAAATTATACAAATTCTACCAAATACCCCATGAGTATTCCTCATAAATGAATTACTTACAAAACAAAATTTAAAACACACACAAACTAAAACCTGTAAATTTTTGGTTATTACTTTAAACAGACATAAATCATTTTGTCAAATTGCTGAAAAGAGGTTAAGCATATATTCACTATATGAAGTAGCAATTCCATTGTAGGTATTTACCTAAGAGAAATGAAAACACATAAGCATACAAAGAGTTGTACATGAATGTTTTTATTATTATACTTTAAGTTCTAGGATACATATGCAGAACATGCAGGTCTGTTACATAGGTATACGTGTGCCATGGTGGTTTGCTGCACCCATCATCCTGTCATCTACATTAGGTATTTCTCCTAATGCTATCCCTCCCCTAGCCCCCTACCCCTCAACAGGCCCCAGTGTAGGCCCCAGTGTATGATGTTCCCCTCCCTGAGTCCATGTGTTCTCATTGTTCAACTCCCACTTATGAGTGAGAACATGTGTTTTTCTGTTCTTGTGTTAGTTTGCTGAGAGTGATGGTTTCCAGCTTCATCCATGTCCCTGCAAAAGATATTAATTCATCCTTTTTTACGGCTGCATAGTATTCCATGGTGTATATGTGCCATATTTTCCTTATCCAGTCTATTGTTGATGGGCATTTGGGTTGGCTCCAAGCTCGTTATCACTGGTCATTAGAGAAATGCAAATCAAAACCACATTAAGATACCATCTCACACCAGTTAGAATGGTGATCATTAAAAAGTCAGGAAACAACAGAAGCTGGAGAGGATGTGGAGAAATAGGAACACTTTTACACTGTTGGCGGGAATGTAAAATAGTTCAATCATTGTGGAAGACAGTGTAGTGATTCCTCAAGGATCTAGAACTAGAAGTACCATTTGACCCAGCAATCCCATTACTGGGTATATACCCAAAGAATTATAAATCATTCTACTATAAAGACACATGCACACATATGTTTACTGTGACACTGTTCACAATGGCAGCTTAATTCTTAGGAATCCTAAACTGGAAATAATCTAAATGTGCATCAGCAGGTGAGTAGATAAGCAAACTATGGTACGTCCATACAATAAAATGTTACTGAGCCATAAAAAGAAATAAATTAATGATATACACAAAACATGAATGAATCTCAAAGTATTATACCAAGTAGAGAAACCAGACTAAAAGACTACAGTCTATATGATCCATTTATGTGCAGTTCTAGACAATGCAAAATTATAATGATGAAAAGCAGATTAGTGATTACCTGAGTTTAAGGGATGGTCATAGGAATGGAGTGCAAAGGGACAGAAGGAAGTATTTTTTAATGATAGAAATGTTCTATATCTTGACTGTAGTGGAAATCCCATGGCCATGTATGTTTATAAAAACTCATTAAACTGGACACTTAAATATATGAATTTCATTTTATATAATATACCTTGGAAAAGTGGATTTTATGCTTGCTCTAAAACTTTCTAAATATATACAGTTATATGTCAGAGATATTGTGGGTTCAGTTCCAGACCACCACAATAAAGTGACTATTGCAATAAAGCAAGTCACACAAGTTTTTTTCTTTTAAACCTTTCTTTCTAAAAATATTTTTTTAATTGTACTTTAGGTTCTGGGGTACATGTGCAGATAATGCAGGATTGTTGCCCAGGTACATATATGGCAATGTGGTTTGCTGCCTCCATCCCCCTGTCACCTATATCTGGCATTTCTCCCCATGTTATCCCTCCCCAACCTCCCTGCCCCCAACTGTCCCTCCCCTAGCCACCCAAACAGACCCCAATGTGTGATGCTTCCCTCCATGTGTCCATGTGTTCTCATTGTTCAACACCTGCCTATGAGTGAGAACATGCAGTGTTTGATTTTCTGTTCTTGTGTCAGTTTGCTGAGAATGATGGTTTCCAGATTCATCCATGTCCCTACAAAGGACACGAGCTCATCGTTTTTTATGGCTGCATAGTATTCCATGGTGTATA
>CAUYLG010050610.1:0-91111 GCA_963573385.1 Cacajao melanocephalus | reverse complement strand
AACATGGTAAAAAGCCCCATAAACCTGCATACCTCAATCATACCTCGGCTTTCTGTTGAAACTGCTCTCTATAACCCAAATGTGAATAAGTAATTAAGGACTGTAATTTCCACCCTACCCAGACAATGTGTAAACAAATGCCAATCTTGACTTTTGTGAACCTCTTAAGTAACAATCAGAATGTCAAAAGTCCCCTGGCCCTCAGAATGTCGGGAGCCCCTCACTCTCATCTTCGCCTAGGAATCCACTGGAATGTGTGGAGCCCCTCACCCTCATCTCCGCCCAGGAGGTGATTTACAGAATCCGCTAGCCCTCGGAATGTCTGAAACCCCTCACCCCCACCCCCGCCCCTCACCCTCACTCGCGAGGTGGTTTTTATGGGTATAAAAGGTCTTTACACCCTCCTTTCAGGGCCATGGGTTGGAGAGAGGTGAGTCCTCTGTGGCCGCCGGCAATAAAGACCCTGCAATTTGGCATACTTTTGTCTTGGTGTTGACTTTCTATGCTCGCTCCGTTATAACATAATGTTTAAATCTTAAAAAAAAATATGTAACGCTTCACGAATTTGCATGTCATCCTTGTGCAGGGGCCATGCTAATCTTCTTTGTATCTTTCCAATTTAATATATGTGCTGCTGAAGCAAGCACTTGTCCTGATCTTTAAGTGCAGTTTTTCTTTCTTTTTTTTTTTTTTTGAGACTGAGTCTTGTTCTGTTGCCCAGGCTGGGAGTACAGTAGTACAATCTCCACTCACTGCAACCTCCGCCTCCCAGGTTCAAATGATTTCCTACTTCAGCCTCCCTAGTAGCTGGGATATTACAGGCACACACCACCACGCCTGGCTAATTTTTGTGTTTTTAGTAGACACAGGGTTTCACCGTGTTGGCCAGGGCTGGTCTCAAACTCTTGACCTCAGGTGATCCACCCGCCTCAGCCTCCCTGAGTGCTGGGATTACAGGCATGAGCCACTGCGCCTGGCCCCTAAGTGTACTTTTTCTAAACTTTAAGCAATGGAAGAACTAAAAATTGTGTAATTCTGTATGTAAAGAACAACAGAATTCCTACCATAGAACTGAGAACATAGTAAACATTGAATAAATATTTGTTGAATGGACATAGAATTAAAAGAGAAACACCAATTGGAAAATTTCGAACAAATACTGATAGATAAAGGAGAAATACCATAATATATGAAAGGCTCATATAAATCGATAGGGAAGATTAACGCCTGCCATACATGCATAGGTATAAAGTATGACCTGATGGTTCATGTCAGGTCTCCATATGCAGGCCTGGAGCCTGAATGTCAGGTCTCATGTGCAAGCCTGGAGCCCGAAAGTCTGAAGTCCTGCCTGCCCCAGCTGATGTCTCCCACCCTCTACCTGCGTTCGCCATTGTCCTTGATCACCCAGCAGAGCTTCCTCGGATGAGCCCCTCACCCAACCCTGCCATTTTTTTTTTTTAATTTATTTTTTAAAGACGGGGTTTCACCATATTGGTCAGGCTGGTCTTGAACTTCTGACCTCAGGTGATCTGCCCGTCTCAGCCTCCCAAAGTGCTGGGATTACAGGCGTGAGCCACTGCGCCCGGCAATCCTGCCATGTTAACTGTTCTTATGATAATGTAAATACCTCTCACCCAACCCTGTCATTGTAACTGAACTTGTGATCTTACTCTGTAACACCCCCGCCCCCACAAAAAACTACTCAAACCTATAAAACCAACTCCTATCCCACTACCCTTTGCTAATGCCCTTTTAGGCTTAAGCCCACCTGCACCCAGGTAAATAAATAGCCATGTTGCTCACACAAAGCTTATTTGGAAGGTCTCTTCGTTCAAAGCGCACGTTTTTCAACAGTTCACACACACAAAGGAAATACAAATGTTTGATATTTGAAAATCTTCAGTCTCACTAGTAATCAAAAACACAAAATGATTTTTTGGCTACTTAAGGAAATTTATTTATTTATTTATTTATTTATTTATTTATTTTAGAGATGGAGTCTTACTCTGTCACCCAGGCTGGAGTACAGTGGCTATTCACAGATGTGACCATAACGCATTGCAGCCTTGAGCTCCTGGGCTTAAGCAGTCCTCCTACCTCAGCCTCATGAGTAGCTGGGACTATTGGCATGCGCCAGCTTTTTTTTTCTTTTAAGAGACAGAAGTCTCACTATGTTGGCCAGGCTGGTCTCCAACAACTGGCCTCAAGGGAAGTGCAAACTACTGCATTGGGCCTGGGCAACATGGCAAAACTCTGTCTCTACAAAAAAAATAAAATAAAAATAAAAATTAGCCAGACTTGACGGTGGTGCCAGTAGTCCCAACTACTCAGAGGCTGAGGTGGGAGGGGATGGCTTGAGCCCAGGAGGTAGAGGTTGCAGTGAGTCAAGATTGTGCCACTATATTCCAGCCTGGGCAATAGAGCCAGACCTTGTCTCAAAATAAAAATTTCTTTTTTTCATATTTGAAAACAGAGATAGGGTCTCACTATATTGCCTAGGCTGGTCTCAAACTCCTGGGGTCAAGTGACCTTCTGCCTTGGCCTCTCAAAGTGCTGAGATTATAGGCATAAGCCACCACACCCAGCCTATTTTATTCTTTTTGATATAATAAATGGAATTGCTTTTTTTTTTTTTTTTTAGACAGAATCTCGCTGTGTCACCCAGGCTGGAGTGCTGTGGCACAATCTCAGCTCACTGCAACCTCTACCTCCCAGGTTCAGTCAATTCTCATGCCTCAGCCTCCCAAGTACCTGGGACTACAAGTGCACACCACCACCCCAGCTAATTTTTGTATTTTTAGTGGAGACAGGGTTTCACTATAGGCTTGAACTCCTGGGTCTTGAATACCAGGGTCTTAAACTCCTGGCCTCAAGTGATCTGCCCACCTTGACCTCCCAAAGTGCTGGGATTATAGGCATTGAGCCACAACGCCTGGTCACTTTCTTAATTTCCTTTTCAGATTGTTCATTGTTGGTATGTAGAAATGCAGGTGATTTTTGAGTGTTGCTTTTGTAGGCTGCAACTTTGCTGAATTTATTAGTTCTAATTTTTTTTTGGTGGATCTTTAGAGTTTTCTACATATAAGATCATATAGTCGGGCACAGTGGCTCACACCTGTAATCCCAGCACTTTGGGAAGCCAAAGCAGGTGGATCATGAGGTCAGGAGTTTGAGACCAACCTAGCCAAGATGGTAAAACCCCGTCTCTACTAAAAAAATACAAAACTTAGCCAGGCAAGGTGGCTGGTGCCTGTAATCCCAGCTACACGGAAGGCTGAGGCAGGATAATCATTTGAACCTGGGAGGTGGAGGTTGCAGTGAGCTGAGATGGCGCCACTGCATTCTAGCCTGGGCTACAGAGCAAGACTCATCTCCAAAAAAAAAAAAATCATGTGATCTGAAGAGATAACTTTAGTTCTTCCCTTCCAAATTGAATGCTTTTTTCTTCTTTTTTATTTTTTTCTCTTTCTTTCCTTCTCTATCTCCCTCCCTTCCTTCCTCTCCCTCCCTCCTGACTCCCTTCCTCCCTCCCTGCCTCCCTTCCTCTCTCCCTGACTCCCTTTTTTTCTTTTCTTTCCTTCTTTCCTGCCTAATTTCTCTGGCTAGGAATTCCATGAATATGTTGAATAGAAATAATAATTAACTACTGCTGTGTTGATTAGTAGTAGGATCACACCAATGAATAGCCACTGCACTCCAGCCTAAGCAACATAGCACCTTGCGGTGGCTCACACCTGTAATCCTAACACTTTGGGAGGCCGAGGCAGGCAGATCCCGAGGTCAAGAGATCGAGACCATGGTGAAACCCTGGCTTTACTGAAAAATACAAATATTAGCTGTGCGTGGTGGCTCATGCCTGTACTCCCAGCTACTCGGGAGGCTGAGTCAGGAAAATTGCTTGAACCTGGGAGGCGGAGGTTGCAGTGAGCCAAGATCGTGCCACTGCACTCCAGCCTGGCGCCTGGCAACACAGTGAGACTCTGTCTCAAAAAAAAAAAAAAAAAAAAGCATTGGCTAGGCATGGTGGCTCACGCCTGTAATCCCAGCACTTTGGGAGGCCGAGGCAGTCGGATGACCTGAGGTTAGGAGTTTGAGACCAGGCTGACCAACATGGAGAAACCCCATCTCTACTAAAAATAAAAAATTAGCCGGGCATGGTGGCACATACCTGTAATCCCAGCTGCTTGGGAGGCTGAAGCAGGAGAATCACTTGAACCAGGAGGTGGAAGTTGCAGTGAGCCGAGATCGCACCATTGTACTCCAGCCTGGGCATGGGCAACAAGAGTGAAACTTCATCTCAAAAAAAAAATCATTAATTAATTTGAAATTACAAATACCATACAGCATATGGAGAAATGTTATGGACATATTGTTAAAGGAAAAAATGATACAACTTGTATACTATCATTATATCTGGGTAAAAATATTTTGCAGATGGATAAATGCTAAAGAAGTTAAGTGAAAATAGGCAATGAGATAAATCTTCATTTTACCACGTTTTGGAATTTTTTTTTTTTTAGAGATAGAGTTTCACCATGTTGGCCAGGATGGTCTTGATCTCCTGACCTTGTGATCCACCCACCTTGGCCTCCCAAAGTGCTGGGATTACAGGCGTGAGCCACCATGCCCGGCCTGGAATTTTTTTTTAACTTTTAGGTTTGGGAGTACATGTGAAGATTTGTTACATAGGTAAACACCTGTTACAGGGGTTTGTTATACATATTGTTTCAGCACCCAGGTGTTTTTTTGTTTTTCTTTTTTGAGATGGAGTCTCACTCTGTCGCTCAGGCTGGAGTGTGGTGATACAATCTTGGCCTGTTGCAACCTCCACCTCCTGGGTTCAATGATTCTCCTGCCTCTACCTCCTTAGTAGCTGGGATTACAAGCATACACCACCAAGCCCGGCCAATTTTGTATTTTTTGTAGAAACAAGGTTTTGCCAGGCTGGTCTCAATCTCCTGACCTCAGGTGATCCACCTGCCTCAGCCTCCCAAAGTACTGGATTACAGGTGTGAGCCACTGCGCCCAACCCATCACCAAGGTATTAAGTTCAGTACCCAATAGTTATCTTTTCTGCTCCTCTTCCTCCTCCCACCCTCCCCTTGGAATTTTAAAAATATTTCAGCTGTGGAACTATAGTTGGAACTTAACATATCAAGAATTATTGTTTTTTTTTTTTTTGAGATGGAGTCTCACTCTGTCACAGGCTGGAGTACAGTGGCACAATCTTGGCTCACTGCAACCTTTGCCACCCAGGTTCAAGCGATTCTCCTGTCTCAGCCTCCTGAGTAGCTGGGATTACAGGCACGCACCACCAGGTGCAGCTAATTTTTGTGTTTGTAGTAGAGACAGGGTTTCACCATGTTGGTCAGGCTAGTCTCGAACTCCTGACCTCATGATCTGCCAACCTTGGCCTCCCAAAGTGCTGTGATTATAGGCGTGATCCACTACACCCAGCCACAAGATTTTATATATTCTTTTTTTCCTGTATAATAATAGACAATATTATTTACCAACTTTTTAGAAAGTAATAAAATTAAGCTAAACCAGGAATAGAATGATTTTTCAAGCCTTTGTATAATAAAAATTGAAGGGCCTGGTGCGGTGATTGACGCCCATAATCCCAGCACATTGGGAGGCCGAGGTGGGTGGATCACTTGAGATCAGGAGTTCAAGACCAGCCTGGCCTCTGGTGAAGACTCCTGTCTACCAAAAATTAGATGGGCGCTGTGGCATATGCCTGTAATCCCGGCTACTCGGGAGGCTGAGGCATGAGAATTGCTTGAACTTGGGAGGCAGAGGTTTCAGTGAGCTGAGATCGCACCACTATACTCCAGTCTAAGCAAGAGCGAGACTCTTGTCTCAAAAAAGAAAGGAAGGAAGAAGGGAAAGAAGGAAGGAGGGAAGGAGGGAAGGAGGGAAGGAAGGAAGGAGGGAGGGAGGGAGGGAGGGAGGGAAGGAAGGAAGGAAGGAAGGAAGGAAGGAAGGAAGGAAGGAAGGAAGGAAGGAAGGAATTGAAGGAGACAGGACCTAATAAGGGCAAATAGGGAAAACACGCCAGTAGTTTTATGGGAAGAAAATTTGAAAAAGAAAGATATTTAGGATGAGAAAAATAAAAGGCAAACTGTTTATCCTCTGACCTTGGAGATCATGTTTAATACGTAAGTGTGGAGAAGTAGGTATGATAGCTTCAGTATAGTTCCCATTTGCTCTTCAGCATTTCTTTTTCACACACACACACACACACACACACACACACACTCTCTCTCAATTTGGGATTATTGAGTTCTGGAATTCACTAAGATATATCACTTTTTCCAATTGCCACCTAACGCTCCACAAAGATATTTGTCTCTTTCTCTTTTTTTTTTAAATTTTTTAAAAAGTTTTTTTATTTTTTAAAAGATGGGGTTTCACCATGTTGGCCAGGTTGGTCTTGAACTCCTGACCTCAGGTGATCCGCCTGCCTCGGCCTCCCAAAGTGCTGGGATTACAGGCGCGAGCCACCGACCGTGCCCAGCCTCTGTCTCTTTCTCTAAAGTTTAAAAGATGTCACTTCTGCTATTGGAATATTCTCTTTTCTAATGCGATATTTAGGATTGTAAATCTTGAAGGTGCCCCAAACATTATAGAAGGACTTTAAGTGCTCCTCTTCTGTTCCTAGCTGTTATAGTATGTCTTCATCTGATTAAATCCATAGACCTTTTAGCTTCAGCCACAATCCAAAATATCATACTAGCAAAGGTTTTGAAGTTAAAAAGAAAAGGAAATAGAGTCAGGGAGGAGCTGAGAAGTGCAGGAATTCCACTGGGCCCTTCTATGGATTGTCTATCTGTCTTACTCTTAGTAGTGGAAACCAGCTCTATGATTTGGAAACCAGTTATAAATTCTAAGACACACACTTTTCTTTTTTTTTTTTTTTTTTGAAGCTTACCCACAGTTGACACACTTTTTACAAAATCATGTAACGAAGATAAAGGTAGGTATGCAGATGGCACAAAATCCTGTAGTAGATTCCAAATGCAACTGTTAAAAAGAATCTAAATGACAAATTAATGGAAGATGGAAATAGCTGAAGAGATATTCCTTTCCTTAATGGGCTATAATCTAGAATTAACTCTGAATAGAGGTACTTTGGCTCTCAAAAGAAACTATGCGTCTTGAAGAGGAAACTCAATTGGAAAGTGATACTCTAAAAGGTTTTAGTGTACCCTCTGGATAGGTCCATGGTTCAGCAACAGCCCAGACATTCAGTTAAGTGGCACAGTATGAAAATGCTCTGTAAACAATAGTGAACTAGAAAGAACACAACCAATTCTGAACTATTTGTAAAATGTGTCTGATAAACATATTTGCAGGTCTCTACCATAAAACATGTACTTATGCTTCTAATTATATGAAATAATGGATAAGTTCAGCTCATATCATTTTCTATGTCAGGGATTGTTTCACTTTATTTATATATTTTTATTTATTTATTTATTTATTTATTGAGACAGAGTCTCTCTGTTGCCCAGACTGGAGTGCAATGGCGAGATCTTGGCTCACTGCAACCTCTGCCTCTTGGGTTCAAGGGATTCTCCTGCCTCAGCCTCCCGAGTAGCTGGGATTACAGACATGCACCACCACGCCTGGCTAAATTTTATATTTTTAGTAGAGACAGGGTCTCACCATGTTGGCCAGGCTGGTCTTGAACTCCTGATCTCAGGTGATCTGCCTGCCTCAACCTTCCAAAGTGCTGGGATTACAGGCATGAGCCACCATGCTGGGCTTCACTGCAAATAGGATTCTGGACCAGGCGCAGTGGCTCACACCTGTAACTGCAGCACGAGGCAGGAGGATCATTTGAGGATCATTTGACTCCATCTCAAAAAAAAAGAAAGATATCTCACACCAGGCATGGTAGCATGAGCCCAGGAGTTTGAGACCAACCTGGGCAACATAGCAACATCCCCGTCTCTAAAAAAAAAATAAAAATTTAAAACGACATCTTACTTTTCCTGTACACTATTGTTTTCCTCATTTTTAGGTTGTTTTATTGGGACAGTCTTGCTCTGTCACCCGGGCTGGAGTGCAGTGGTGCAATCATAGCTCACTGTAACCTTGAACTCCTGGGCTCAAATGATCCTCCCACCTCAGCTTTCAAAGTAGCTAGGACTACAGGCATGTGCCACTATGCCCAGCTGACTAAAAAAAAACTTTTTAGGGAAGTGGTCTCGCTGTGTTGCTCAGACTGGTCTTGAACTCCTGGTCTCAAGTGATCCTCCTACCTTGGGTTCCCAAAGTGCTGGGGTTACTGGCATGAGCCACTACATCCAGCCCTATTTATAGTAGTTTTAATTACATATATTTTTTCTTTTTTCATATAATTTTTAAACACTCAGTAACCTTAGTGAAACTGCCTTTGCAAATATTATGACAGAGAAATCTAACATGGTTGACTCCATCTTGCTGCTAGCCTTGTTGGCTATCTTTGCTCATTCCTGGGCATAGACCAAGCTAACCCTGGGGGGAATTTATTTACAGTTTAACATGGATGTCCAGATCTCTGTCACTCAGGATTACATGAAGCTGTACCCTTGGACAGCATGGCCCCAACTGGGCCCCAGGAACACGTTGTCAAGTTGCTGGTTTGGCTGGCTACTTGGCAGGAACCATGGAGGGGGAGCACCAGGAGTGTGGAGCCCACCTGTGGCACTACCGTTGCAGCAGTTTCAGTGGGCCTCCAGGCTCCTCAGATGCCAACTGGTTCTTTGGCTCTAGGTGAAGAGTGTGTCTGCTTCTTTTGTGGGCACCCTGGGCATATCAAGAAGGACTGCTATGGATGTCAGCACTGGCTGTGATTGAATCCTGGCAAGGCTTGTCCACCTGGACCTTTAGAGTGGCTGTGGAGCTGCTCTGGGGAATTTCTGTGGACATTTCTTATACTTGGAGCTGGTCCATGGGGAGAGCTGGAGGTTACTGTTGCTGATGAAACTGCAGTTTTAGAGATGGCTTACAACCACTGTTTATGGCGGATGGATACTGCCACAGGGGGCTGCTCCTTTCTTTGTGCATTTGTTTAAGAAGAGCACAATCTGAACACTTAGATGTCTTTATGGCAATTATGCTGTGGAGGCACTGTGAGGCCCAGTGTCATGGTGTTTCTCTCTTTTGGGGGACTTGGGACTCAGTATAGGGATAAAGTTCTTGCTTTTTAAAGGCCTGAATGTTCTGCCTTTTACCTGTGACTGTTCTTTCGCATATTTGGATTGTTGGGCCCTAAAAACTGCAAGTACTTTGTTGGCCCTGTTCTTTAATGGGCTCTGTCTGGAGCTCAGTGGTCCAGTTGGAGAAACAGGCTAATTTAAAAGCTATTTATCTAAATGAAGTTGGTCTCCTTATAGAATCCTATGATGAATTTCTGTGATTTGTGTTGTCTTGGCGTCTTTTCTTAGTCTTCCACTAGCACACCCAGACTCCTACTTGAAGACACTTGGATTCTTTCTCTCTCTCTCTCTGTGCTTTTTGAAATGTGGATTGTGGCTGGGCATGATGGATCATGCCTGTAACTCCAGCACTCTGGGAGGCTGAGGTGGAAGGATCGCTTGAGGCCAGGAATTCAAGACTGGACTGGGCAACAGAGTGAGACCTTGTCGCTGCAAAATAATAATAATAATAAAAAGAAGAGATGTGGATTGCTAGTCTGATTTCTCTGGGTCTCAGTGAGGACTTGAGCTGTGTAGGACAAGTGAACTTTGACTTGTTCTATTTGTAGGGGCATGATTTGAATCCAACTGTCCTTTTGGACTGGTGAGTTTTGCCAGTCTCACGGCTAGAGTTTTGAAATCAAGGCTGTAGAGTCTTTGTTTGTATTGGTCTGTATCCCTTTTTTTCCCCTCATGCAGGACACACTGTCTGTATCTTTATGTGTACATTTGTATATGTCTGTTTGTATGTTGTCTGTGGTACCAAATGGGCTCATAAATAAAGAAGTACTCATAAAATAAGCAAATAAGCCGAAATGCTTTTCAAGTGTGATTTTAGCAATCTTTGGTAAATAAACATAGTTTTATTTTCTTTTCATATTTAAAACATTTTTATTTATTTGCTTTTTTTTTTTTGAAACGGAGTCTCACTCCGTCACCAGGCTGGAGTGCAGTGGTGCGATCTCGGCTCACTGCAACCTTCGCCTCCCAGGCTCAAGTGATTCTCCTGCCTCAGCCTCCTGAGTAGCTGGGACTACAGGCATGTGCCACCATACCCGGCTAATTTTTGTATTTTTTAGTAGAGACAGGGTTTCACCACATTGGCCAGGATGGTCTCGGTCTCTTGACCTCGTGATCCGCTTGCCTCAGCCTCCCAAAGTGCTGGGATTATAGGCATGAGCCACTGCGCCCACCCACTGCTAGATGTTTTAATGTCATAAAACTGTTGTTTATCTTATATTTTTGATACTTGCTTATGAAGACATGAAAATGTGGTTTTTGTTAAAGGGAAAGTAATTTTGTATGGTTGAGAGGTTTCTTTTTTTTTGATGGAGTCTCACTGTGTCACCCAGGCTGGAGTGCAGTGGTGTGATCTCAGCTCACTACAACCCCGCCTCCCAAGTTCAAGCGATTCTCCTGTCTCAGCCTCCCAAGTAACTGGGGTTATAGGCACACACCACCACGGCCAGTTTAGTAGAGACAGACTTTTACCGTGTTGGCCAGGCTGGTCTCTAACTTCTGACCTCAAGTGATCCGCCCACCTCAGCCCCCCAAAGAGCTGGGATTATAGGTGCAAGCCACTGCGCCCAACCAGTTTAGAGGTTTTTAAAAGTTGTTTTAAAATTAAAAGGAAATATGATAAAACTAAGTAGATTTAAAAGTTGGGGAAAGATGAAAATAGTCAAAAATTTGTAAGAGAGTATAAATGAACTGCTAAAAATGTTTTAACAAAGTTGGGGAAATATAAACACTGACCAAATATTTACTGATAATAAAGAAATCAGAAATGTTCAGGTTTTTTCAAAGATAAGATAATATTTATCTTATTATGTAAACTTTCGTGATTTTGTGAACTTTTCTTTTTTACTTTTTTTTTTTTTAAAGACTGTGTCTTGCTCTGTTGCCCAGGCTGCAGTGCAGTGGCATGATCTCAGCTCACTGCAACCTCTAACTGCCAGGTTCAAGCAATTCTTCTGCCTCAGCCTCCCAAGTAGCTGTGATTACAGGTGTGTGCCACGATGCCCGGCTAATTTTTGTATTATTATTATTATTATTTTGAGATGGAGCCTCGCACTGTCACCCAGGCTGGAGTGCAGTGACACAATCTTGGCTCACTGCAATCTCCCCCTCATGGCTTCAAGCAATTCTCCTGCCTCAGCCTCCCGAGTAGCTGGGACTACAGGTGTGCGCCACCACGCTCAGCTAATTTTTGTGTTTTTAGTAGAGATGGGGTTTTGCCATGTTGGCCGGGCTGATCTTGAACTCCTGACCTCAAGTGATCCGTCTGCCTTGGCCTCCCAAAGTGCTGGGATTACAGGTGTGAGCCACCATGCCCAGCCAAAAAGTTTTGCATGTTTCTATACTGCCATCTATGCCAAAGATCAAATGGTCTCTCTGCAGCTGGAACAACAAAAACTCAAATGAATCCACACAGTTGTTCACACCTTTAAGTAACCAAACCTAAACTACGTTGTTATCTGTCCTTCTGGAAATGAGGAGAGATAGATAACTGCCAGTTTCCCAAACAGGACAGTTTAAACCTTCATGGAAGCATGATAATGAAGTTCCCTCTGATTTAATCCTTACACATGAAAAAGTAGTCTTAAATAACCTGATATTAACTCTTCAGTTATTTTTCTATCATTTTGTCTTCCTGTCCCCACTTTACAAGAAAAATAACTTTGAAAGAACTAATACTGTCTTTGTGTTTTGCTTCTGCTTTCTTCAGCCCTTCTCTGTCTGTAAAGCCAACCTCTTTTGCACAGCTCACTGGAACACTTATTTTTATTTATTTATTTATTTTTGAAACAGTGTCTCACTCTGTCACACAGGCTGGAGAGTGGAGAGTAGTGATGCAATCATGGCCCACTGCAGCTACCACCTCCTCAGCTCAAGCAATCTTCCTGCCTCAGCTTCCCCAGCAGCTAGGACTACAGGCATGTACCACCACACCTAGCCGATTTTTTAATTATTTTTTGTAGAGACAGGGTCTTGCTATATTGCCCAGGCTGGTCTCAAACTCCTGGCCTCAAGGGATCCTTCTGCCTTGGCCTGCCAAAGTGCTGGGATAGAATAAGTGTGCCCAGGCCACCATGCCCAGGCCACCACACCTGGCCCACTTATTCTGTTTTGTGGAATGAAGTGTTGTGCAATTCTGTTGGTTGGTTTTTTTTTTTTTTTTTTGAGACAGGGTCTTGCACTGTTGCTCAGGCTGGAGTGCACTGCAACCGCCACCTTCCAGGCTGAAGCGATCTTCCCACCTCAGCCTCCTGAGTAGCTGGGGCCACAGGCGTGTGCCACCACATCCAGCTAATTTTTGTATTTTTTTGTAGAGATGGGGTTTTGCCATGTTGCCGAGGCTGGTTTTGTTGGGATTCAGGAGAGCCCTTAGCTCCCCTAGGAGGACATTTCTTCAAGGTTCTTGGTCTTCTGCTCTCTCAAGAATGAGAGAGGGGACCAAGTGTACTCACAGAGTAAATACCGAACCCCAAACAGAGTTTTTGCAAAAAGTGAATTAATTTAGGTAGAGAAACAAAAAAAAAAAAAGGAGAAGGGAGAAAACTTCCATGAAGGGTGTGGAAGGGGACTCCAGAGGGGAAATCCAGGAGAGACAAAGATGGCTTCCACGAGTGTTCCTGGAAGGGGATCCAAACACTGAGTCCAAAGGGGTGTGGAAGAAGGGGACTTTTAACCTGGTAGGAACCCTCACCTTCTCCAAGACCCCTGGCCAATGAAAGGAGTTCCTTAGAACTTCCGCGGGAGTGATTGACTTTTGACCCTTTTCTGTGCCCGCAAAAATAAAACAGAAACCGCTAAATCTCCCAGGTGGAGACAGATGCGAGCAGGTCATGGCGCTGGCAAGTTCTTGCCCTTAAAACTACGCCCCCTTGTGGACCCAGAAAGAGAACACATTCCGTCAGTTTGGTCTCAAACTCCTGGTCTCAAGCCATCTACCCACCTCGGTCTCCCAAAGTGCTGGGATTACAGATGTGAACCAACGTGCCCAGACTTTTTTTTTTTTTTTTTTGAGACAAATTCTGGCTCTGTCACCCAGACTGTAGTGCAGTGGCACCATCTTGGCTCACTGCAACCTCCACCTCCCAGGCCCAAGCAATTCTCTCACCTCAGCCTCCTGAGTAGCTAGGACCACAGGTACTCACCAACACGCCCGGTTAATTTTTGTATTTTTTGTAGAGACGGGGTTTGCCATGTTGCCCATGCTGGTCTGGAACTCATGAGCTCAAGAGATCTTCCCGGGTCAGTCTCTCAAAAGTGTTGTGATTACAGGTGTGAGCCACACTTGGCCTGCCCAATTCTAGGACCACAATAAAGTCAGTTAATATCTTTGCATTTGTTGTAATTTTGTCCTTTGACTAGGATGATACAAGAACTTGAATACAAGTCTTTCCTAGTTTACTGCAAGTTTATTTTTCAATGCCAATTCAGCAGTCTCTGGACTGCGTCAATAATTAAGGGTCCTAGAGGTTTGATAGTATTCTAAGACAATGTACTGTGTCTATTCATTTGAACCTAACTGCAAAAATCCTAAAGGGATTGATGAGACAGATTATTCCTTCTCCAGTCTTGCAGTTGGAGCTAACTGTGCAAATGTTTTGTTGCCTAGTGGAGAAGATAGCTACATTTTCTCTACTTACCCAGTTTGCCTTCTATAATTGAGAATAGACTGGCAGGCAAGTCAGCGTATGTCTCATCTTAACTACCAGACATATGGACTAGTCCACTGGCTGAACCAGAGGGACCTACTTAGGGGAAAATGTTCAGATTAAAATTAATGATTAAGGAAAGAAAGGTGAAATTGTTGCTGAAGGGAAAGTCAATAAATGAGTTGTATAAAAGGGAAAACCTAACAGTTTTGGTGAGGCATAAAGAGAGGCTTAGAACAAGAGAATAGTCTTAGCTTGGACTCAGATGTTTGTTGCGGAGAACTCTAGCAAAACAACTTTTTTGGAAGAGCCAAGAAGTAAGCTGAATGAAAACAACAACATCAAAAATTACCAGGAGTGGTCTATATTTTCAAGATGAATGAAAAAAGGGGAGCTCCAACTATGACTGTAGAAAATGCTAATATGGGTTATGTGTTTTGGTTTTTGTTTCACAGGACATTATCGCTGTGGAGGAGAATTTGCCTAAGAAATATATAGACTTGGTTAGTAATAGGTTGGTGATTATTCCTTTTTTTTTGAGACAGAGTCTCGCTCTGTTGCCAGACTATAGTGCAGTGGTGGGATCTCGGCTCACTGCAACCTACACCTCCCGGGTTCAAGCGATTCTCCTGCCTCAGCCTTCCCAGTAGCTGGGATTATAGGCATATACCAAGCACACTAATTTTTGTATTTTTAGTAGAGAGTGGGTTTCACCATGTTGGCCAGGATGGTCTCGGTCTCCTGACCTCATGATCTGCCCACCTTAGCCTCCCAAAGTGTTGGGATTACAGGCATGAACCACCGCCCCTGCCCCCTTCTTTTTTGAGGGGGGACAGGGGGATGGAGTCTCACTATTGCCACCCAGTCTGCTGGAGTGCAATGGCGCAGTCTGGGCTCACTGCAACCTCCACCTCCCGGGCTCAAGTGATTCTCCTGCCTCAGCTTCCCGAGTAGTTGGAATTACAGGTACCCGCCACCACACCGGGATAATTTTTGTATTTTTAGTAGAGATGGGGTTTTGCAGTGTTGGCCATGCTGATCTTGAACTTCTGACCTCAGGTGATCTGCATGCCTCGGCCTCTCAAAGTGCTGTGATTACAGGTGTAAGCCACTATGCCCAACCAGATATTAATATTAACTAAAAATATTCTAAGACAATAAGGGCATGCAGTTAGATTATCATCAGTGCCCTGTTTAAAAGATTAAAAATAGGCCAGGCTCATGCCTATAATCCTAGCACTTTGGGAGGCATAGACGGGAGGATCACTTGAGCCCAGGAATCTGAGATCAGCCTGGGCAACATTGTCTCTATTATTATTATTTTTAAAATAAATAAATAAAAGATATTAAGGATATGATATTACATAATTTAGGGGAACATTGGAGAAAAACTAATAAGCAGAATATTTTGACTTCAGAACTTCACTACTTAAGAGGGAAGTCAAAACTGGTTGCTCCAATTCCAATTCCAACTGTCCTCAACACATAGCAGTTTATTTGACATTGAAATACTTGGCGACACTTTCAGTTGCTATGATATCAGGGTGTGGTTGGCCAAGAGTATGGTCAGATTCCAAAAAATGATGTTATGAAAGTCAAACATATAATCTAGTTTAAACGTAATCTAGAGTCTTCTTTAACTCCAAGCTAAACTGAGTTCTCTAACTCCAAGGTTCATATCTAAACTGAGAGTATGAGAAAGTGTAAGGAAAGGTGTTCATGGATAAATTGGTATATTTTGTGAAATTTTTTTTTTTTTTGAGACAGAATCTTACTCTGTCTCCAGGCTGGAGTGCAGCAGTGCGATCTCGGATCACTGCAAATTCTGCCTCCCAGGTTCAAGCAATTCTCCTGCCTCAGCCTCCTGAATAGCTTGGACTACAGGCACGCGCCACTACGCCCAGCTAATATTTGTATTTTTAATAGAGACGGGGGTTTCACCATGTTGGCCAGGATGGTCTCGATCTCTTGACCTCATGACCCACCTACCTCAGCCTCCCAAAGTGCTGGGATTACAGGCATGAGCCACTGCACCCAGCTGTTTTGTGAAATATTTTGTAGCCTCCAACGTGAAAATAGAAATGGGAAGAATTTAGAAACAGAAACCTCCTAAGAAATAATCTTTATTTCTTGAATATAAATTAACTAGAGCCAGGGCAAAAGTTTTGAGAGAGCATAAGATCAGTTGAATCCAGCAGAAAATGAAAAAGAGATGATATTTGGCAATATTTTGAAAACATATAAGCAGTCTTTCAAATTATAGAAAATTATATTAATATTTGTATTTTGACTGGGGACAAAGTCTATGACAAATATTTCTAGGCAAATGATCTATAATGGGTGGGGAGGCCTGCTTTGCCTATTGGAAGACTGACTTTACTTACAAACGTAATTTAAGATCAGATACCATTTCGATGATTAAATCATAGAACTACTGAGTAATGGAAGGCCAAGGACAGACACTGTGATTATTTAGTGATTGAATAAACACGACATAGAAACAGAACACACAGTACTTGGCTTTGATAAATAGTTCTCCACCCAAATGCTGGAAATCATACACAAGGAGTGTCATTAAATTATGGATGACCATGCCCGCCAATTATTTGCAAGCAGAGTAGATAGGTCATCAGGGACAGGGTAAAGTGAAACTTAACAGTCATTAGGCAGCAATAGTTGAGCAATTTTTTTTTTTGAGATGGAGTCTCATCCTGTTGTCCAGGATGGAGTGCAGTGGCGTGGTCTTGGCTCAGTGCAACCTCTGCTTCGCGGGTTCAGGCGGTACTCCTGCCTTAGCCTCCCGAGTAGCTGGGATTACAGGCGTCCGCCACCACACCCAGCTAATTTTTTTTGTATTGTTAGTAGAGATGGGGTTTCACCATGTTGTCCAGGCTGGTCTCAAACTCCTGACCTCAAGTGATCCACCTGCCTCGGCCTTCCAAAGTGCTGGGATTACAGGCGTGAGCCACCATCCCTGGTCTTTTTTTTTTTTTTTTTTTGAGGCAATCTCACTCTGTCATCTAGACTGGAGTGCAGTAGCATGATCTCAGCTCACTCCAACCTCCGCCTCCTGAGTTCAAGTGATTCTCAAGCCTCAGCCTCTTGAGTAGCTGGGATTACAGGCACGCACTACCATACCTGGCTAATTTTTTGTAATTTTAGTACAGATGGGGTTTTACCATGTTGCCAAGGCTGGTCTCCAACTCCTAAGCTCAGGCAATCCACCCACCTCGGCCTCCCAAAGTGCTAGGATTACAGGTGTGAGCCACTGCGTCCAGCCATGTTGAGCAATTTTGATGTGCCAGGTCTTGTGCTATGTGTTGGGCGTAGTATATAATTCTCACAATAATGCTATAGATCAGCAGTCTCCAACCTTTTTGGCACCAGGAACTGGTTTCATGTCAGACAGTTTTTCCACTGACTGGGGATAAGGGATGGGGGATGGGGATGGTTTCAGGATGAAACTATTCGACCTTAGATCATCAGGCCTTAGATTCTTATAAGGAGCACGCAACCTAGATCCCTCAAATGCACAGTTCACGAAAGGGTTGGTGTTCCTATGAGAATCTAATGCTGCCACTGATCTGACGGGAGGTGAAACTCAGGCAGTAATGCTCGCTGGAGATGGTGTTTCACCTCATTGGCCAGGCTGGTCTCGAATTCCTGACCTCAAGGGATCCGCCTGTCTTGGCCTCCCAAAGTGCTGGGATTATAGGCGTGAGCCACTGCACTCAGCCAGCAAAATTTTATTGGAATCTTAAACCATGATTGCCTGGGCTCTTGGAATTCTCACTATTCTGAGGTAAAGCTACAAGTCGAATATTTGATTTGGATATATCTGTGATGTTCAAGTTCTGTTTTTGTTTTTCCTAAATTGATTAACAAAGATAGAGTAATAGAGGTCAATCTCAGGATCCCTCTTTAAACCCAGATCAAATCCTAAACAGTCAGTTCTTTGCTGCCTCCTCCTGGTTTTCTTTAATTGTCAAGAATTGAAAGGTATAGAAGGCATTTCTTCAGTGAGAGAAGGGGAGAGGGAGAGAGGGAGAAAGGAAACGAATGTCAAACTACTGTGAAACCTAAAGTTACATAAATTAAAAAAAAAAAAGTCTCTAACCAAATAGTCTAGCTTTCCATCACTCAGAATCTCTTTAATTGCTTTGTAAGTCTCACCCAAGTAAGTCTCCAGATATGACCATGCAGGGAAGGATAAGCAGGACATTTTTCTGCTTTCTGCTAGACAGTACTTTCAAAACAACTTTTGCATTTCCATGGTAACTCCAAATCCCTCTTCCTTGTCTTACTTCATTATGGGTCCTGATATACTTCCAGTAACCTTCCAGAAAGGTATGATTGAGAGAAATAGGATGGGTGAGAAGATTGGAAAGGGGAGGCAATGCGGACCTAGAAAACCACTGATTAATCATAAATTAACATTTTCCATATATGACAGTGCTATGACTTAGAAAACAGTTTCCACAGATTATATTGTATAGAAGAAATTTGCTTCTACTTCAATTTCTTCTCATTATCCCTTTTTTCCTTTATCACCTTTTGCAACTTTTTTTTGGTAGAAACAAAAAAAAGTTGCAAAAGTCTTTTTATTGGATTTACATTTTTTCAATATGTCCTTTATCTCACTGGTCCTTCTTTTCATTTTTCTTTCCACTGCTTATTACATTGTAGAAATTTATATTTTAAAATTTACCACACTGCACTTTTTATTCTGTGTCTTAAATAGAAATTGGGCAAGAGGAGAAGTGTAGGATATAAAAAATGTGTGTTAGATCCATTTTCTGCCTCTGTAGAGAAATAGTGCCTTCTAGTGTTTGCAATAACCTTTAGGGTTTTTTTGTTTTTTTGAGACAGAGTTTTGCTCTTGTCGCCCAGGCTGGAGTGCAATGGCACGATCTCAGCTCACCACAACCCCCGACTCCTGGGTTCAAGCAATTCTTCTGCCTCAGCCTTTCTAGAAGCTGGGATTACAGGTGCCTACCACCACGCCTGGGTAATTTTTGTATTTTTAGTAGTAGAGACAGGGTTAAACCATGTTGGCCAGGCTGGTCTCCAACTCCTGACCTTATATGATCCGCGCTCCTCAGCCTCCCAAAGTGCTGGGATTACAGGTGTGACCCACCGCGCCCAGCTATTGCAATAACATTTGTATTTGCACCATTTCAATTCATCTGAAAAGTAAAATAATATTTTTTAGAAAAAAATTTATACTTTTTGAAGTTCTCTTGCCATATTTATTAAATATATGCATACCATTATTATCTCCATTTAGAGATAAAAAGCTAGAATCATAAACCATTTATTTAGGGCCTGGGCACAATGGCTTACTCCTGTGATCCCAATATTTTGGGAGGCCAAGGCAGGAGGATCGCTTGAGCTCAGGATTTCGACACCAGCCTGGGCAACATAGGGAGATGCTGTCTCTACAAAAACGTTAAAACATCAGCTTAGTGTGGTGGCACACACCTGTAGTTTCAGCTACTCCGGAGGCTGAGGTGGGAAGATTGCTTGAACCTAGGAGTTTGAGGTTGAAATGAGCCATGATCGTGCCACAACACTCCAGCCTGGGCAACAGAGAGAGACCAGTTTCAATCAAAAAACAAATTTATTTAATAGGGAGTTGATGATAGCACTTACACCAAACATATGAAAAGGTTAAAAAAAATGTGGCCGGGCACGGTGGCTCACACCTGTAATCCCAGCACTTTGGGAGGCCATTGGTGGATCATGAGGTCAAGAGATCGAGACCATCCTGGCCAACATGGTGAAATCCCATCTCTACTGAAAAATGTAAAAATTAGCTGGGCATGGTGGCACATGCCTGTAGTCCCAGCTACTCGGGAGGCTGAGGCTAGAGAATCACTTGAACCCTGGAGGCAGAGGTTGCAGTGAGCCGAGATTGCACCACTGCACTCCAGCCTGGTGACAGAGTGAGACTCCATCTCAAAAAAAAAAAAAAAAATTAGCCGGGCATGGTGGTGTGTGCCTGTAATCCCAGCTACTCAGGAGGCTGAGGCAGGAGAATTGCTTGAACCCAAGAGGTGGAGATTGCAGTGAGCCGAGATTGCATCACTGCACGTTAGCCTGGCCAACAGGGTGAGACTCCGTCTCAAAAAAAAAAGAAAGAAAGAAAGAAAAAGAAGTTGTCATTCCATAATTGAGGAAGGAGAAAACCATATATTTGAAATTTTGCTGTGTTTGGGGTGGGCATGGTGCTTCATGCCTGTTATCTCTGTATTTTGGGAGACCAACCTGGAAGGATTGCTTAAGCCCAAGAGTTTGAGACCAATCTGGGCATTGTAGCAAGACCTCATCTCTACAATTTTTTTTTTTTTTTTTGAGATGGAGTCTTGGTCAGCCACCCAGGCTGGAGTGCACTGGCGTGATCTTGGCTCAGTGCAATGACCGTCTCCCAGGTTCAAGCGATTCTCCCATCTATCTTCCTGAGTAGCTGGGATTATAGGTATCCTCCATCATGACCAGCTAATTTTTTTTTGTATTTTAGTAGAGACAGGGTTTCACCATGTTGGCCAGGCTGGTCTTGAACTCCTGACCTCAGGTGATCTGCCTGCTTTGGCCTCCCAAAGTGCTAGGATTACAGGCGTGAGCCACTGTGCCTGACCTTTTTTTTTTTTTAAATTAGCCGGGCCTGGTGCCCAGAAGGTCAAGGCTGCAGTGAGTCATGATCATGCCATTGCACTCCAGCCTAGGTGAAAGAGAGACCCTGTCTCAAAAAGAAATGTTGCTGTGTTTGCCTTATACTTCTGGCCATGGTGGAACTATTGATACTGGATTAGCTCTCCCACTGGAATTAACTGTAAAACTGGACAGAACATATGCAGCAACTATTCAGGCAGTATAAAGTAAACAGCAGAAAACTGCGATTTCTGAGAGAAAGGAAACTCATGAGGTGAGCCCCATGACTGATCAGCTGTTTGCCTGGGTACGACTCCCTAACTACAGTGCAGAGGGCTTGATTTCGAGCGGAACATAGTGGTCCTGCTGACTGAGGTGGCAGACATGAGAGTCTGGGACCTCTGAGCTAACTAAAATCTCTGGGGCAAAGCATTAGAGAGCAACCAAGCTATGCAGGAAGGTCCTTATCTATCAACACAAAAAAAGCATTTGACAAAATTTCTTTTTTTCATTTTTTTCCCATACTACACAGAGGCGTTTTTTTTTGTTTGTTTGTTTTTTTTTTTGAGAGTCTCTCACTATGTTGCCCAGGCTAGAGTGCAGTGGCATAATCTTGGCTCACTGCAACCTCCATCTCCCAGGTTCAAGCAATTCTCCTGCCTAAGTCTCCTGAGTATCTGGGATTATAGCCGCCCATCACCAGGCCTGGCTAATTTTTTGTACTTTTAGTAGAGCCGGGTTTCACCATGTTGTTCAGTTTGGTCTCAAACTCCTGACTTCAAGTGATCCCCCTGCCTCAGCTTTCCAAAGTGCTGGGATTACAGGGTGAGCCACTGCACCTGGCCATTTTTTTTTTTTTTTTTGAGAGAGAGAATGGTGGGATCTCTCTAATTACCCCAGGTTGGTCTGGAACTCCTGGGCTCAAGCAGTCCTCCCACCTCAGCCTCCCAAAGTGTTGGGACTACAAGTGTGAGGCACCATACCCAGCCCAACATTTGACAAATTTTTTTTTTTTTTTGAGATAGTCTCGCTCTATCGCCAGGCTGGAGTACAGTGGGGCGTAACTTCTAACTTCTTTTTTTTTTTTTTTTATATGGATTTTAAATCTTGTTGCCTAGGATAGATTGCAATGGTGCCATTTTGGCTCACCACAACCTCCACCTCCCAGGTTCAAGTAATTCTCCTGTCTCAGCCTCCCAAGTAGCTGGGATTACAGGCATGCACCATCGCGCCTGGTTAATTTTGTATTTTTAGTACAGACCGGGTTTCTCCATGTTAGTCAGACTGGTCTTGAACTCCTGACCTCAAGTGATCTGCTCGCCTTAGCCTCCCAAAGTCCTGGGATTACAGACATGAGCCACTGCTCCCAACCAGTTAATGTAACTTCTAAGTCAGCTTAAGTTTTGGCATTCTCTCGTTTTCAGTACCAATTGTTAGATCAGTTTCTAGACTAAAAAAATAATGTCTTAATTGGTCATTCCTTCTAGAGACAGCTCTTCACAAATCCATCCTCTGTGTTGTTGCCAGGGTGTTCTTTTTAAGATCTTTCTGGGCCAGGCGTGGTGGCTCTCGCCTGTAATCCCAGCACTTTGGGAGGCTGAGGCGGGTGGATCACAAGGTCAAGAGATCGAGACCATCCTGGCCAACACGGTGAAACCCCCTTTCTACTAAAAATACAAAAAAATTAGCCGGGCGTGGTGGTGCACACCTGTGGTCCCAGCTTCTCGGGAGGCTGAGGCGGAAGAATCGCTTGAACCCAGGAGGCAGAGGTTGCAGTGAGCCAAGATTGCACCCCTGCACTCCAGCCTGGTGACAGAGCAAGACTCCGTCTCAAAAAAAAAAAAAAAAAAAGGATCTTTCTGTAACTATGTCATTTCCCCGTTTAAAACCCTCCGCAGTACAGGACAAAGTTCAAATTCCTTTACATCTGAATCCCATTCTCCACCTTATGCATTGTACTAGATACATCTCTTTGTTTCCTGCACACATCATGCTCTTGTACATGGTGTTTCTGCTGCCTGGAATGTCCTTTCCACCTTGACTTCTTGCTGCATACCTATTCACCCTTTCAAATCCGGTGCCTGCAGCACTTGCTAGTGTTCTACGACACTTTCCTGAACCTCACAGTGAGAATATCCTCCTCTGCATGATTTCATGACCTTGCACATAGTTCAGTTGATTCATGCATCACACACTGTTATTTTACGTATTGACATGGCTGTCTGCACAACCAAGGTCTGAGCACCTTAAAGGCAGGGACTGACGCACAGTCACAATCTAATGCAAAGGACAGTGCTGTTCTGGAAATGTTTATTGAACTGAACTGAAAATGCTGCCACATAAAGAGAGCTTACGGAAGGCAGAGAGGAGACAGCATGCTGAAAATGCCAAGCATAAACTTTGCAGTGGCTGAATTATAAGAAGTTCACCCAAAGAGTCTGCTCTGAGTCACCTCTATTGAGGTTGCAAATCACATAAATGAAGCAACTGAACATCAAATTTAACCACTTACTTTGAAGACAGTTTCTTGCTACCCATTCAGGAAAATACAGACTGATGCAATTATATTTTTTAAATAAAAAATATATAGAAATTCAAATCAAGTATTAAAATGTAAGGCAAGTTTACCTCTTCAGAGAGAATGAATAACCTTGAAGAGGAAAAAATGGTCTAAAAATTTCTATTAGTATAGTATCTCTTCTTTTCCCTGCATTATCATTTTGTATTTTCTAAGAGATGGAACTCACTTTCTGTTCTTATCATTTTAAAAGGCCTCTATTTTAGCTGTAAATTGGTTGAATTACTGCCTGAAACTCTACATTTTAGATGAAACATTATAAATAGGATATTGTGAATTGTAGTTATTTGTTACATAAAAGAACAAATACAAAACACATTAAAATAGGTAAGACATTTTGAAAAGCAAGATTTTGTATTAAACTGTCCATGATGCATTGTAATAGATTAGTCCAAAAATATTAACTTGGTTCTCTTTTTCTTTTTCTTTCTTTCTTTTCTTTTTTTTTTTTTAGCTCAAAGGACCTGACATAAAAATATTAACTTGTAATAAAAGTGTTCAGTAGCACTAATATGTGATGGCAATTTCAGGAAAGTCAATGTTCTGAGCAAGAAGAACAAGGAACAGAAGGTATAATGATAACAGATGACAGAGGAAAAAGCAGACTCAGTCAACTCCAACTTTGCCATCATTTTTCCGTTACACAGAATTATCCTCAAATTAGAAGGAGTAGGACTTACCTGGTAAAGAAGAAATTTACATGCAAGGCAGATGAGGAAAGAAGAGAGCATCCAGCCCCTTCATACAACTTCATTCTCTGTTTCACTGAAAGAACTTGAAATGTGGTGGTTACTTTACTGGGGACAGGGGAGGTGCCAGAAGTTTGAAAATGGGCTAATGTCTTCATTTTCTAAAAGAAGAACCTATAAGCCTCTGAGCACATTTTTCCTTGGCAAAATTCTGGAATGTATAATTAGACAAATGGTTTGTGAATCTTTAGAAAAGTGGCAAAAACAAGGCACAGCATAAATTCACTAAAAAATAAGTGGACTTAAACTAAGCATTCTTTCTTCCTGATAGGAATCCTACTTTCCTTGATCTGACAGCTGCAGGGTGAAGTATGGGCCTTGGAGTCAGCTAAGGCTGAATTCCAATTCCAGTTCCACCACTCCAAAAGTGACACTTGGACACCAAATTCTCTGATCCCCCGCTGTAATGCAAATGTAGTGGAGCTACTTTGGGTTAGCTTGCCCTCCCCCAGGGCCTTCATTAAGACCAATTTCACACACGGTCTTATAACAAAAATCCCAACTTTGAAGGCATTGATAAATAATGGGGATTATATTACACATAACAAAGCAAAATCTTCATAAAAATCACCTTCTGTAACCTGAGTCTGGCCGGGTGCAGTGGCTCACACCTGTAATCCCAGCACTTTGGGAGGCCGAAGTGGACAGATCTCAAGCCCAGAAGTTCGAGACCAGCCTGGGCAACATAGGAAAACCCTATCTCTACAAAAAATAGAAAAATTAGCCAGCATGGTGGTGGGCACTTGTTCCTGCACTAGGGAGGCTGAGGCAGGAGGATCACTTGAGCCCGGGAGTTTAAGACTAGCATGGTAACATAGGGAGGCCCCATCTCTACAAAAAAAACAAAAATTAAGCCGGGCACAGTAGCTCAAGCCCATAATCCCAGCACTTTGGGAGGCCGAGCTGGGTGGATCACCTGAGGTCAGGAGTTGAAGGCTGCAACCTGGCCAACATGGTGAAACCCCATCTCTACTAAAAATACAAAATTAGCTGGGCATAGTGGCAGGCGCCTGTAATCCCAGCTACTCAGGAGGTTGAGGCAGGAGAATCTCTTGAACCCGGGAGGCAGAGATTGCAGTAAGCAAGATGGCACCACTGCACTCCAGCCTGGGTGACAGAGCGAGACTTTTTCTCAAAAAAATAAAGGATAAGAAAAGGCAGCCAACAATATTTGGGAAAATGAACATGTGGTTAGCTAAAACCAGAAACCAGACCATGCTCATGTATGCATTACAAGGCCTTAATTGTACTCCCATAATAAAAATTAAAACAATAAGCCAGGCATGATGGCTCACACCTGTAATCCCAGCAGTTTGGGAGGCTGAAGTGGGCAAATCACGGGGTCAGGAGATTGAGACCATCCTGGCTAACACATATCTACTAAAAATACAAAAAAATACAAAAAATTAGCCGGGTGTGGTGGCACGCACCTGCAGTCCCAGCTACTCGGGAGGCTGAGGCAGGAGAATTGCTTGAACCTGGGAGGCAGAGGTTGCAGTGAGCCAAGATTGCGCCACTGCACTCCAGCCTGGGTGACAGAGTGAGACTGACACACACACACACACACACACACACACACACACACACACACACACAATTCTACCTCAGAAAGTTTTTGAGAGGACTAAGTTAAAAATCTATCAAGGATAGGTGTGGTGGCTCACACCTGTAATCCCACCACTTTGGGAGGCCAAGGCTATAGGACGGATTGAGGCCAGGTGTTCAAGAGCAGCCTGAGCAACATATCAACACCCTGTCTCTACAAAAAAAAATTTTTTTTGGACACGCAGCCTTGCTTTGTCAGCCAGGCTGGAGTCCAGTGGCACAATCTCAGCTCACTGCAAATTCTGCCTCCCAGGTTCAAGTGATCTCCTGCCTTAGCCTCCCGAATAGCTGAGATTACATGCATGCACCACCATGCCTGGCTAATTTTGTATCTTTAGTAGAGACGGGGTTTCTCCATGTTGGTCAGGCTGGTCTCAAATTCCCAACTTCTGGTGATTTGCCCGCCTCAGCCTCCTAAAGTGCTGGGATTACAGGCGTGAGCCACCGTAATCAGCCTTGTTAAACCTTTTTATGAATGACGTGGCATGAACAAGCATGGAGGAAGCATGCTTGTGAAATCTGCAGATAATACAAAACAGGGAGTGATTGATAGGTGAAAGGCTGAATGACAAATCTGCAGATAATACAAAACAGGGAGTGATCAATGGGTGAAAGGCTGAATGACAGAATGCATATTTCAGGAGATCCAAAAAGGCTGAGCCAATAAATAATATAATGTAAAGCTGACTTGAAAAACATAACTGCTGTGTAAAAACAGAATGATGAGACTTGAATTTACTAGTATTTCAAGTGAAAAAATACTGGAACATCTTGTTGATGACAAGCTGAGAAATGAACCATCAGTCATTGTTATATAAAAGCTAAATAGCAATTCCAACAATGGTGGCCCTACACACAGAATATTTCCTTTATTTTCTAAAATAATTTTTAATAAAAAAAAATACAGATGGGGTGTTCTTATGTTGCCCAGGCTGGTCTTGAACTCCTGTACTTAAGCAATCCTTCTGCATTGGCCTCCCCGAAGTGCTGAGATTACACATGTGAGCCACCACACCCAGCCTATGTTCTTGTTTCCCTGCAGCATCAAGCAGTGGTGTCATAGCCTGAAGATCCCAGGTTCTTGGCTCCAGCATTTAATAGCTGCATGATTTTGGGCATGTTGGTGAATCTTTCTGGGTCCTAACCTTGGACTAATTTATTACTCTGTGTGTGCGTGTGTGTGTGTGTGTGTGTGTGTGTGTGTGTGTGTCTGTGTCTGTGTGTGAGAGAGAGAGAAAGAGATAATGAGACAGGGTCTCACTCTGTCATCCACGCTGGAATGCAGTGGTGCAATCATAACTCACTTCACTGCAGCCTTAAACTCCTGGGCTTAAGTAATCCTCTCACCTCAGCCTTCTGAGTAGCTTGGACTATAAGCATGCACCACCACACCTGGCTAATTTTTTTTTTTTTGAGACAGAGTCTTACTCTGTTGCACAGGCTGGAGTGCGATGGCATGATCTTGGCTCACTGCAACCTCGGCCTCCCAGGTTCAGCGATTCTCCTGCCTCAGCCTCCCAAATAGCTGGGATTACAGGTGCCCACCACCATGCCTAGCTAATTTTTGTATTTTTAGAAGAGACAGGGTTTTGCCATGTTGGCCAGACTGGTCTCAAACTCCTGGCCTCAGGTGATCTGCTTGCCTTGGCCTCCCAAAGGGCTGGGATTACAGGCATGAGCCACCACATCCAGCTGCAAACATTTCTTAATAGTGGTAGCTAACACGTTTAAAGTGCTTACTGTATGACAGGAGCATATATAAGGTTAACTTTTTAATAGTTTTTAATTTAACTTTTTTTGAGACAGTGCCACTCTGTCACCCAAGCTGGAGTGTAGTGGTGCAGTCTCAGCTCACTGCCACCTCCGCTCCCTGGGTTCAAGCGATCCTCCCTCCTCAGCCTCCTGAGTAGCTGGAATTGCAGGCACAAACCACCATGCCCAGCTAATTTTTGTATTTTTAGTAAATACAGGATTTCACCATGTTGCTCAGGCTGATGTTGAACTCCTGAGCTCAATGATCTTCCCACATTGGCCTCCCAAAGTGCTGGGATCACAATTTTTGATTTTATAATTATAGGTTCACAGGAAGTTTTGAGGTTCCACGTGTCCTTCACCCAGTTTCCCCCAGTGGTTGCCTCTTACATAAATACAGTACAATATCAAAACCAGGAATTTGACATTGTTGCAATGTGTGTGCATAGTTCTATGTCATTTTATCATGTATGTAAATTTGTGTAACCACCACTACAATCAAGTCACTGGTTCTGAAATTTTACCTTACCTCCCTTTACATCCCTTTACCTTCCCTCATTTATCATTAATTGTCTTAAGTATTTCCTTTATGTACATTCAGAACCACATTAGACAGGGTTGTCATTTTTGCTTTAACTGCCAAACATAACTTAGAAAATGCAAGAGAAGGAAAGAATATTGTATTTATCTAGTTTTCCTCTTTCCATGTTTTATCCTCCTTCCTGATGTTCCAAATTTTTTTCTTGTATTATTTCCTTTTTGTTTAGAGGACTTCCTTTTTTTTTTTTCTTTTTTTTTTTTTTGAGATGGAGTCTTGCTCTGTTGCCCAGGCTGGAGTGCAGTGGCGCAATCTGGGCTCACTGCTACCTCCCCCTCCCAGGTTCTCTTCCCTCAGACCCCTGAGTAGCTGGGATTACAGGCATATACCACCACACCCGGCTAATTTTTTGTATTTTTAGTAGAGATGGGGTTTCACCATGTGGTCAGGCTGGTCTTGAACTCCTGACCTTGTGATACACCCACCTTGGCCTCCCAAAGTGCTGGGATTACAGTGCAGTGGCACAATCTTGGCTGACTGCAACCTCTGCCTCCCAGGTTCAAGCCATTCTCCTGCCTCAGCCTCCCGAGTAGCTGGGATTACAGGCACCTGCCACCATACCTGGTTAATTTTTTGTATGTTTGATAGATACAGGGTTTCACCATGTTGGCCAGGCTGGTCTTGAACTCCTGGCCTCAAGTGATCCACCCACCTCGGCCTCCCAAAGTGCTGGGATTACAAGCAGAAGCCACTGCATCTGACCTCTTATTTTTAGTGCTAAATTCCCATTTGGTTTTCTTTTATATACTCTGTTTCTTTTCTACCATTTCCTATTTCTTTGCTAAGACTTTCCATTTTTTTCATTTGCTTTAAGCATGCTCATAATTGCTTGTTTGGAGTATTTTTATGATGGCTACTTTAAAATTCTTGTCAAATAATTCAACAACTATGACATGTTGGTGTTGGCATCTATTAATTGTCTTTTTCTCATTCAGTCTGAAATCTTGGGTTTTGGTATGTTGAGTGACTTTTTAATTGAGACCTGGGCATTTAGGGTAGATCTTATTTATTTAATTATTTAAATCTTGTGTTTTATCAACCCTACGTCTGACACTGTTCTGGTGGGTAAAGGTGGGTGGAAGAATTTCCCTTCTTCCATCCACAGTATCAACAGAGGAGAACCAGGTAAAAGTCTAGATTCTCCTCTGTTGATACTGTGGGTGGAAGGGACATTTCATCACTACCGAGTAAGAGTGGGAGTGCTGGCTGTCTACATGGTCTCCACTGAGACAGGAGGATATGTGTAGACTTGTTACCACTGAGAGGCTGGGAAAGGACCTAGGGTCCTGACTTTCCACTAGGCCTCCTCTGATATCACTTACAAGGAAGAAGGGTGCCTAGGGAGTGGGGAAGTCCAGGCTCCCCATGTGGTCTCCATCGACACCATGGGGCATTCGATATTCTTTACCACCAGGCAGAGATGAAAGTCTAGGCTTTCCATTTGGCTAACACTACCCTACAGGAGAGTTGTGCTCACACACCACAGCTTGCAAAGAATGGAAGTCTAGGCTTTCCAGTGGGCGTTTCCTACTAATCACGTAGGTGGCCACAGTTTGGGTTTTTTTGCTTTGTTTTGTTTTGTTTCTTTCTGTTATGCTTGACTAGAGTAGAACAACTATTATCTAAGGCACTAGTATCCAACCTTTTGGCTTTCCTGAGCCACATTGGAAGAATAATAACTGTCTTGGGCCACACATAAAATATAATGGTACTAATGATAGCTGATGAGCTAAAAAAAAAAGAATTGCATAAAAATATAATTTTTTTTTTGGATACGGAGTTTCAGTCTTGTTGCCCAGGCTAGAGTGCAACGGCAGTGCGATCTCGGCTCACTGCAGCCTCAGCCTCCCGAGTTCAAGTGACTCTCCTGCCTCAGCCTCCCAAGTAGCTGGATTATAGGTGGCCACCACCACGCCCAGCTAATTTTTGTATTTTTAGTAGAGACAGGGTTTTGCCATGTTGGCCAAGATGGCCTCAAACTGCTGGCCTCATGTGATCCACTCACCTCGGCCTCCCAAAGTGCTGGGATTACAGGCGTGAGCCACTGTGCCCAGCCAAAAATATAATATTTTGAGAAAGTTTGCAAATTTGGGCTGCACTCAAAGCCGTCCTGGCCTGCATGTGGCCTGTGGTCTGTGAGTTGGACAAACTTGATCTAAAGGTTTTCTCTTGCTAGGCTACTCCTTTCCTGATCATTTGGCCCTTGGTTAGAGAGAGCAGACTTAGCCAGACATGGTGGCTTACACCTGTAATCCTAGCACTTTGGGAGGCTGAGGTGGGTGGATCCCTTGAGCCCAGGAGTTCAAGACCAGCCATGGACAACTTGTCTCTACAAAAAATACAAAAATTAGCTAGGCCTGATAGCGTGCACCTGTGGTCCCAGTTACCTGGAGGCTGAGATAGGGAAGAAGAGTTCATAGCTGCAGTGAGGTATGATTATGCCACTGCACTCCAGCCTGCTGGGGGACAGAGTGAGACCCTGTCTCAAAAGAAAAAAGAGAGAGGGGAGGGAGAGAGAGAGAGAGACAGAGAGAGAGGTAGAGGGAGAGAGAGGGGGAAAGGGAGAGATGGGGAAGAGAGAGGTGGGGAGAGAGAGAGGGAGAGTGAGAGGTTGGGGGAGAGGGCTTGCGCAGGCTTTTCTTTTTTTTTTTTTTTTGAGACAGAATTTTACTCTGTCACCCAGACTAGAGTGCAGTAGTGTAATCTCAGTTCACTGCAACCTCTGCCTTCTGGGTTCAAGCAATTCTCCTGCCTCAGCCTCCCTAGGAGCTGGGATTACAGGTGTCTGCCACCACACCCCGCTGATTTTTGTATTTTTAATGGAGACAGGGTTTCTTCATGTTGGCCAGGCTGGTCTTGAACTCCTGACCTCGGGAGATCCACCTACTTTGGCCTCCCAAAGTGCTGGGATTATAGGCGTGAGCCACCACACCCAGCCGCACAGGCTTTTCTTATGGTTTCTTTTCTTTTTTCTGTGGCTATTGGTGTTTCTAGGTTGCTTGCTTTTTCAATGTCCAATCTGAGATATATGCAGTAAAAGAAAACCCAGGAAACTCAGTATCATGTTGTTCTTTGGGTCTCAAGGTCTCTAGCTGGTCTGCTTTCTCTGTTAGACTTTTAAGTGTCTTCTTATATTTTGTTTTGTATTCAATGTCCAAGGGTTTTAGTTATAATTAATAGAATAGGGAAAAGTGCATCTGTTCGATTTCTTCCTAGAAGCAGAAGTCTATGTTAACTTTTACTTATTTATTTATTTTTATTTTTGTTTTTTTGAGACAGAATTTTGCTCTTGTCACCCAAGCAGCAGTAGCATGATCTTGGCTCACTGCATCCTCTGCTTTCCGGGTTCAAGTGATTCTCATGTCTCAGCCTCCTAAGTAGCTGGGATTACAGGCACCCACCACCACGCCCAGCTAACTTGTCTATTTTTAGTAGAGATGGAGTTTCACCATGTTGGCTAGGCTGGTCTCAAACTCCTGACCTCAGGTGATCCACCTGCCTCAGCCTCCCAAAGTGTGTGAGCCACTGCACCTGGCCTATGTTAACTTTTAAAATGCTCCTAATAATCCTATGTGGTAATCAGTATTAGACCCATTTCAGATGGGAAAACTCAAGTATAGAGAGGTTAACTCATTTTCCCAAGATCACACAGCTAGTTAGTAGGGAGATAAGATTCAAACTGAGGCAATCTGTTGTCAGAGAGCCCATGGTCATGACTACCACATGGGCTTATGATAGCCTTTCATTTATTTATCACTTTGTACTCTCAAAGTACCATCAAATTTATTTTCATTCGTTATTAACACTATCATATCAAATACTTATTGAGGACTCATTATGAAGCACTTTGTACTAGGTAACAGGATACAACAATGAAAAGACTAGGTCCCTGATTATAAAATGCTTACAGCCTAGTAAAGGGTACAGCAATATAAATAAATAACTGCAGCAGAACATGAAGAGTACTATAGCAGAGATATATGGCAGATATTGTGGCTGCATGAAAGAGGATGTAACTTTGTTTGGTGAAGTCACGCAAGTTTCACAGATTAATTTTATTTATTTGTTTAGAGACAGGGTCTTGCTCTATTGCCCTGCCTGGAATGCAGTAGCGAGATCACAGCTCTCTGCAGCCTTGAACTCCAGGGTTCAAGCTATCCTCCCACCTCTATCTTCTGAGAGGCTAGGACTACAACTGTGCACCCCCATGCCCAGCTAATTTTCCTAAAAAAAATTTTATAGAGACAGGATCTCACGATGCTGCCTAGGCTACAGATGACTAATTTGGGTCTTGAAGGAAGGATAGGCTTTCAGCAAGGGCATGAAAGGGAGAAAGAATTCCAGGCAGAGAAAACAGCATATACAATGGCACGGAAGCATGAAAATAGCATCTCTGGTAAGCAGTAAATACAATGACATAGCCATTGTGCAAGGTGCATGTTGTAGGGTGGAAGATATGGTTGGCTTGCCCAAATCATCCTAACACTGCTTATTAAACAATTCATTATTTCCCTACCAAATTGAAATTCTGTATTTATCACATATTATAACTTTATTAATGGTGATTCTCTGTTCTGGCTATATTGTCTGGTTTGATTCTTTTTTTTTTTTTTTTTTGGGGTGACAGAGTCCTGCTCTGTTGCCCAGGCTGGAGTGCAGTGATGTTATCTCGGCCCACTGCAACTTCTGCCTCCTGAATTCAAGGGATTCTCCTGCCTCAGCCTCCTGAATAGCTGGGACTACAGGCCCATGCCACCATGCCTGGCTAATTTTTTTGTATTTTTATTAGAAACAGAGTTTCACCATTTTGGCCAGGCTGGTCTTGAACCCCTGACTTCAGGTGATCCCCCGGCCTCGGCCTCCCAAAGTGCTGGAATTACAAGTGTGAGCCACCACTCCTGGCCCTGGTTTGATTCTTAATGCTTTAAAGTGTACTTTGGTATCTAATAGTGTGTTTCTTTTTTCCTCTTTCTTTTTTTTGAGACGGATTCTTGCTCTGTCACCCAGGCTGAGTGCAATCATGCAATTTCGGCTGACGGCAACCTCCCTTTGGGGTTCAAGAGATTCTCCCACCTCAGCCTCCCAAGTAGCTGGGAATACAGGGGCCCACAACCACACCTAGCTAATTTTTGTATTTTAGTAGAAATGGGGTTTCACTATGTTGACCAGGCTGGTCTTGAACTCCTGACTTCATGATCCTCCCACCTCGGCCTCCCAAAGTGCTAGGATTACAGGTGTGAGCCACCAGGCCCAGCTTTTTCTTCTTTTTTTTAGAGATAGGGTCTCACTTTGTTGGCCAGGTTGATCTTCCTGGCCTCAAGCAATCCTGCCTCAGCCTCCCAAAGTGCTGAGAGTGAGCCACTGTGCCTAGCCCTTTTTTCTTTTTTAAAGACAGGATCTCACTCTGTCGCACAGGCTGGAGTGTGGTGGCATAATCACACTCACTGCAGTCTCAACCTCCTGGGCTCAAGCAATCCTCCCACCTCATCTTCCTGAGTGGCTGGGGTTATAGGAGCATGCCACCATGCCTGGCTAAATTTTTGTAGTGGCAGGATTTTGTTATGTTGCCTAGACTGGTCTCAAACTCCTAGTCTCAAGTGATCCATGCCCCTTAGCTTTTCAAAGTGCTGGGATTACAGGTGTGAGCCACTGGGTATGAAATTTTGTACATTATTTGGGGAAGATGTGAAAATCTTTAAAAATTTTGGTCTTCCAATAGCGAAATGTGCCTTTTTATTTATTCAAGTCTTCTCAGTAAAGTTTCATGTTTTTTTAAATGTATATACTGCATAGTTATAATGTCTATTGTGAGATAATTATTTAAGTTTTATTTATGCATTATTTTTTTAGAGACAAAGTATTGCTCTGTTGCCCAGGCTGGAGTGAGGTGCTGCTATCATAGCTTATTGCAGCCTTGAACTCCTAGGCTCAAACCATCCTCCTGCCTCAGCCTCCCCAGTAGCTAGGTATCCAAGTGCATGCCACCACACCTGGCTAATTTTTTAATTTTTAATTTTTTTTTGTAAGGATGAGGTGTTGCCATGTTGCCCAGGCTGGTCTTGAACTCCTGGGGTCAAGCAATCCTCCTGCCTTGGCCTCCCAAAGTATTGGAATTACAGGTGTGAGCCACTGCACCCAGATTTTAGTTTTATTTTGAGAAGATATAATTCTTTTTTTTTTTTTTTGAAACAGTCTCACTCTGTCGCCTAGGCTGGAGTGCAGTGGTGCAATCTCAGCTCACTGCAACCTCTGTCTCCCGGGTTCAAGCAATTCTCCTGCCCCAGCCTCCCTAGTAGCTGAGATTACAGGCGTGCACCAACACAATCTGGTGAATTTTTGTACTTTTAGTAGAGACAGGGTTTCACTATGTTGGCCAGGCTGGTCTGGAACTACTGACCTCAGGTGATCCACCCGCCTCAGCCTCCCAAAGTGCTGGGATTACAGGCGTGAGCCACTGTGCCTGGCCCCATAATTCTTAAATTGATTTTTAATATTATCATACAGATACATAGTGGATTCATGTCAAAGTTTAACTCATTAATGAGAAAAATCAGTAATGTTTGCACTCCTTCAGAAAAAGGGAACTAAAAATATATAATGGGGAAAGGAATGCCGAAATAGGATTGCTACATTAGATTCAAAACTGGTCAGTGTTCTAAGGGGCAATAAAACATAACCTTTGTAAATGGTCATCCTCACTACCAACAGAAAGAAAAAAAAATTATCGTGTCCCTGTTCGTTTCTAGAAATTAAGCTCTACTGTCGGGATTAGAAGGCATCTGGTCCCTAATCAATTATTAGTCAGAGTTACATTTTCTGAGTCAGATGATCTTTGGGCAGGCTTATTTTACAATGCTTTAAAAAATGCTCTAGCACAGAATAGCCAATACAATACTGAAGAAGAACAAAGTTGGAGAACATAGCTGGAGAGACACTAGACAACTTAAAGACTTATGATAAATCTACAAAGATCGACAATGTGGTTTGGAGAAAGAAAAGACAAATACATAGATCAATGGAACAGAATAGAGAGTCCAGAAATAGACCCATACAAATATAGTAAACTGATCTTTTAAGGAGCAGAGGACACTCAATGGAGAAAAGATCGTCTTTTCACAAATAATGCTGGAACAACTGGACATTTGTTGCAAAAAAATGCCTTAGACACTAACCTTATATATTTCAGTACTAGAAAACTTCTAGAAGATAACATAGGAGAAAATCTTGAGTTGGCATTAAATTTTGTTTTTTTAAGTTCAGGGCTACACATGCAGGTTTGTTATATAGGTAAACTTATGGCATGGGGCTTTGTTGTACAGATTACTTCATCACCCTAGGTATTAAGCCTAGTACTCATTAGTTATTTTTCCTGATCCTCTCCCTCCTCCCATCCTCCACCCTCTGATAGGCCCAAGTGTGTGTTATTCCCGTCTATGTGTCCATATGTTCTCATCATTTAGCTCCCACTTACAAGTGAGAACATATGGTATTTGGTTTTCTGTTCCTGCCTTACTTTGCAATGGATAAAGGCCTCTAGCTCCATCCATGTCCTTGCAAAGGACATGATCTCATTCTTTTTTATGGCTGCATAGTATTCCATGGTATATTATGTACCATGTTTTCTTTATCTGGCATTGAATTTTCATTTTTATTATTTATTTTTAGAGACAGGATCTTGCTTTGTGGCCCAGGCTGCAGTGCAGTGGCAGGATCATAGCTGCTGTCTCCACCACACCCAGCTAATTTTAAAATTTTTTGCAGAGACCAGGTGCGGTGGCTCAAGCCTGTAATCCCAGCACTTTGGGAGGCCGAGGCAGGCGGATCACAAGGTCAAGAGATCGAGACCATCCTGGCCAACATGGTGAAATCCCGTCTCTACTAAAAATACAAAAAAATTAGCTGGGCGTGGTGGCATGCACCTGTAGTCTCAGCTACCCAGGAGGCTGAGGCAGGAGAATTGCTTGAATCCGGGAGATGGAGGTTGCAGTGAGCGGAGATCGCCCCACTGCACTCCAGCCTGGCACCTGGCAACAAAGCAAGACTCTGTCTCAAAAAAAAAAAAAATTTTTTTTTTTGCAGAGATAGGATCTCACTATCTTGCCCAAGCTGGTCTCGAACTCCTGGGCTCAAGTGATCCTCCTGCCTCAACCTCCCAAAGTGTTAGGATTACAGGCATGAGGCACTGCACTTGGCATTTATTTATTTATTTATTTATTTATTTTGGGGACAGGGTCTTGCTCTGTCATCTAGACAGGAGTGCAGTGATGCAATCATGGCTAACTACAGCCTTGACCTCCCAAGCTCAAGTGATCCTCCCTCCTTGGCCTCCTAAATTGCTAGGATTACAGGTTTGAGCCACCAAGTCTGCCAAAACTTTAGATACAACATAAAAAGCACAATCTATAAAAGAAACAATAGATAAATTATACTTCATTAAAATTAAAATATCGGCTGGCACGGTGGCTCACGCCTGTAATCCCAGCACTTTGGGAGGCGAAGGCGGGTGGATCACAAAGTCAGGAGACCGAGACCATCCTCGGTAACACAGTAAAACCCTTGCCTCTACTAAAAATACAAAACAATTAGCCAGGCATTGTGGCATGAGTCTGTAGTCCCATCTACTACTTGGGAGGCTGAGGTAGGAGAATTGCTTGAATCTGGCAGGTAGAGGTTGCAGTGAGCTGAGATCCCACCACTGCACTCCAGCCTGGGTGATAGAGCAAGACTCTGTCTCAAAAAAAAAAAAAAAAATTAAAGTGTTTTGCCCCGTACAAGACACTATTAAGGGAATGAAAAGTCATAAACTGGAAGAAAAATTTGCAAAACATATATCCGATAAATAGATAGCTTGTGTATATCTGGTATCTTGTATCTAAAATACACACACAACTTTTAGAACTGAGCAATAAGAAAACAACCCCAAATTAGCCAGGTGTGGTAGCTCCCACCTGTAGTCACAAGTACTTAGGAGGCTGAGGCAGGAGGATCATTTGTCCAAAAAAAAAAAAAAAAGAGAGAGAAAAGAAAAAAAAAAGGTAATTTTGTCCCCTGTTTCCTGATCATTGTAATTTGGAGCACTGCGGTTAAGGGTGTAGGCTCTGTAGTCAAAAGATCTGTGAGAATTCTTTCAGTCCCTAGTGTTTAACTTGGGGTTGGATAAGTTACTTAACTTGCCTTGTTTCAGTTTCCTCATGGCAAAATGAGGCTATTGTGAGGTTAAATGAGTTAATTCACATTTTGTAACTTAATTACATATGCACAGCACTTGGAAGCATATTTGACGTCAAGTGAACACTCAACAAATGTTACTTTTTTTCTTGGAATTTTGAACTGTCTAGAACTTCAACATTGTTAAATAGTATTCTCATGGTCATGAGATGGCCCTTGCAGTTTCAGCTTGATATCCACAGGCAGGGAAAAGGGAATAACTTTTGTGTCCTGGAAGCCTTCTCTTATTTGGGTCCCCCATCAGATTTCTTTTCATGGCTCCCTGGAGAGAATTATGGCATATGCTCATGCCTAATTTAATTACCCACAAAAATACTTAAGACATAAACTGTATTAAGTCTTAAACTGAAAAGTCCAGTTTATGACTTTTCATAGGCATGACCATGATTCTTTGGTCAATCAACATTCACCTTTGGATCTTGAGAGGGGGTCACATGGAGAATGAACTCCTGAACAAACTGGGACCCTGCAAAGGAGAAGGATGGGCAGGTGTTGGAAGTGGATTTGGGTAAGCAATTATCAAGATCTGCTTCGTGTATCAATTCCGAATGTATACAAATTTGAATTCTTTGTCTTTCCTCTTACACCTGCACCTCTTATCTTTCCTAGTTCTGTTAATGATACCAAAGGAAACCTGTGCATTTTCTTTGCTTCCTTCCTGACCCTTGCCCTTTAAATCCAAATAGTTGGCAAGGCATACTGGAAATAATCTGCCTACACATCATAAGCTTTCCTCTATTCATTTTATTACCACCCTCTTTCAGGTACTCATGACTTGTCTCCTAGAGCAGTCCTTTCTAAATGTTTCTTTGCATCAGAATCACCTGGATAATAAAAATACAGATTGCTGGATCCCAGAAATTACTGGAGAACCAATAATTTGCATTTCTAACAATTTCCTAGTTGATGCTGGTGCTGTTCTAGAATGTTTTAACAGATACCTAGGCAGGCTTTCTTCCTCTAGTTCTTCTCCATTTCAGTCTAGCCTACTGAAAGCTGTCAGTATTAATCTTCCTAAAGCAGAGTTTCAATACATAATTACATTAATAAAAAACTCTGGGGATTCTGTAAAGCTAAGGGAAATAGCTCATTTGGCCCACAATAGTTTTTTATGGATTACTGGTTGGTATTATATTTTCTTTTCTCTCTCCTTCTCAACTACTTTATTGAAATGTAGTTCACATGCAATAAAATTCACATTTTTTTTAAAGGAGTGATGGGGCTGGATGAAACTTTATTTTTATTTTTAATAACACCTTCATTGAGATACAATTTACATTTTATACAAGCCACCTATTTAAAGTGTTCAATTTCTGCCAGGCGTGGTGGCTCACGCCTGCAATCCCAGCACTTTGGGAGGCCGAGGTGGGCAGATCACCTGAGGACTAGGGTTCGAGACCAGCCTAGCCAAAGCAGCAAAACCCCATCTCTACTAAAAATACAAAAATTAGCTGGCGCATGCCTGTAATCCACCGTACTTCGGTGGCTGAGGCAGGAGAATCACTTGAACCTGAGAGGCAGAAGTTGCAGTCAGCCAAAATTGTGCCACCTACACTCCAGCCTGGGCGATAGAGCAAGACTCCATATCAAAAAAAAAAAAAAGTGTACAGTTCCATGGTTTGTAGTATATTTGCAGAGTTGTGCAACCATTGCCAAAATCAACTTCAAAACATTTTTAATACTCCAAAAAGAAACCCTCTACCCATTAGCAGTCATATATTTTTTCATTCCTACCCATAGCCCAGGCAACCAGTAACCTATGTTCTGTTTGTATGGATTTTCCTATTCTGGATATTTCATATAAATGGAATAATATAATATGTGGCCCTTTGTGATGGCTTCTTTCACTTAAGATAATGTTTTCAAGATTTATTCATGTTATAGCATGTATTAGTATTTCATTTCTTTTAATTGCTGAATAATGTTCCATTGTATGGGTAATGTTGCTGTGAACATTTATGTACATACTGATTTTTTTTTTTTTTTTTTTTGAGATAGGCATTATCCTGGCTCACTGCGGCCTTGACCTCCTGGGCTCAAGTGATCCTCCCACCTCAGCTCCCAAGTAACTGAGACTACAGGTGCACACCACCACGCCTGGCTAACTCCTTCTCTCTCTCTCTCTCTCTCTCTTTTTTTCTTGGTAGAGACAGGATCTTGCTATATTGCCCAGCCTGGTCTTGAACTCCTGGCCTCAAGTGATCCTCCTGCTTAGCCTCCCAAACTGCTGGGATTACAGGCATGAGCCACTGTGCTCAGCTGATTGGTATCTTAATACACAAAATCAGCCGGACACAGTGACTCAAGCCTGTAATCCCAGCACTTTGGGAGGCCAAGGTGGGTGAATCACTTGAGGTCAGGAGTCGAGACCAGCCTCATCAATGTGGTAAAACCCCGTCTCTACAAAATACAAATATTAGCCAGATGTGGTGTTGTGAGCCTGTAATCCCAGCTACCCAGGAGGCTGAGCCAGGAGAATCGCTGGAACCTGGGAGGCAGAAGCTGCAGTGAGCCAAGATTGTGTCACTGCACTCCAGCCTGGGCGACAGAGCAAGACTCTGTCTCAAAACAAAACAAAACAAAACAAAAACCAAAAAAACTATATATATATATATATATATATATATATATATATATATACACACACACACAAAATCCATTATTAAAATCACAACCTCTGAACTCCCAAGACACACAATTTCTCTGCCACTTATTTAAAAATCGTCATATGCTCTCCTGTATTTGTCTTACAATGAAATTTTCTATCTCCTCCAATAAACTAGGTGTTTTACTTTTTTATTTTTTTTTAGGGGGTTGGGGACAGGATCTCATTCTGCTGCTCAGGCTGGAGTGCAGTGGTATGATCATAGCTCACTGCAGCTTCAAACTCCTTGGGCTCAAGCTATTTTCTTGCCTCAGCCTCCCCAGTAGTGGAGACTACAGGCAGACACCATCATGCCTGGTATGGGGGCTCACTTATGTTGCCCAGGCTGCTCTTGTGCTCCTGGGCTCAAGCAGTCCTCCTGCTTTGGCCTCCCAAAGTGCTGAGATTACAGGCATGAGTCACTGGGCCCAGCCTTCTGCAACGAATTCTTTTTTGAGCTGGAGTCTCACTCTGTTGCCCAGGCTGGAGTGCAGTGATGCCATCTCGGCTCACTACAACCTCTGCCCCCTGGGTTCAAGCATTTCTCCTGCCTCAGCCTCCTGAGTATCTGGGATTATGGGCACCTGCCACCATGCCTGGCTACTTTTTGTATTTTTAGTAGAGGCAGGATTTTACCATCTTGGCTTGGCTGGTCTTCAACTCCTGACCTCGTGATCCACCCACCTTGGCTTCCCAAAGTGCTGGGATTACAGGTGTGAGCCACTGTGCCTGGCCAATGAATTCATTTTTGTTTTTTTTTTTTTTTTGAGACAGAGTCTTGCTCTTTGCCCAGGCTGGAGTGCAGTAGTGTAATCATGGCTTACTGCAGCTTTAAACTTCTGGGCTCAAGCCATTCTCCTACTTCAGCCTCCAGAGTAGCTAGGACTACATGTGTACACCACCATACCTGGCTACTTTTTAAATTTTCTGTAGCGATAAGGTTCAGTGTATTGCCCTGGCTGGTCTCAAACTCCTAGCCTCAAGTGATCCTCCCACCTTGGCCTTTCAAAATGCTGGGATTACAGGGTCGAGCCACTGTGCCCGGTCCCTAATAAATTCTTAATTTCATGAGCAAGTATGTATCTTATTTCTCTGTGCATTCCTAGCATCTAACAAAGTGACTTAAACTTCCATAAACGTTGATAATTACAGCTGCTTTTCTTCAATATAAAGCTTTGGGAAGAAAAGATTACGATAACTTTCTGTGTTAAAAACTTGAGATGGGGCTGGGCGAGGTGGTTCATGCCTGTAATCCCAGCACTTTGGGAGGCTGAGGCACGTGGATCATGAGGTAAGGAGATCGAGACCGTCTTGGCTAACGTGGTGAAACCCCATCTCCACTAAAAATACAAAAAATTAGCCAGGCGTGGTGGCACGAGCCTGTAATACCAGCTACTTGGGAGGCTGAGGCAGGAGAATTGCTTGAACCCAGGAGGCAGAGGTTGCAGTGAGCCAAGATCACGCCACTGCACTCCAGCCTCGGTGACAGAGTGAGACTCTGTCTCAAAAAATAAAATAAATTAAAAAACAAACCAACCAACCACAGCTTAAGCATGGTAGATTGAATGCCTGTAACCATCTCAGTGATTCCTCAGGTGTCTGTCTGTATACTATAGTTTGAGATTAATCCTCTCCATCCCTGCTAAAATGTAAATTCCACAATTGCAGGTATTTTAATCTCTTGTTCACTGATATGACTCCAGGGCCTAGCACATAGTAGGCATTCAATAAATATTGATTTAATTATTTAGTTAATGAAGTTAATCAGAATTAGATCATAATACTGAAGAGCTTATGTTCTGCATTATTAGAAACACATTTTTTAAAATTTATTTTTAGATGGGTAAAATATACAACAGGAGACATGATGAAAATTCCCCCACTTTGCTTCTCCCAAATTACTTGTTTCTTCCCTTTCTTTTCTTTTTTCTTTTTCTTTTTTTTTTTTTTTTTTTTGTGATGAAGCGTTGCTCTTTTTGCCCAGGCTGGAGTGCAATGGCATGATCTCAGCTCACTGCAACCTCCGCCTCCCAGGTCCAAGCGATTCTCCTGCCTCAGACTCCTGAGGAGCTAGGATTACAGGCATGCACCACCACTCCCGGCTAATTTTTTTTTTTTTTTGAAATGAAGTCTGGCTCTTGTCACCTAGGCTGGAGTGCAATGGTGCGATCTTGGCTCACTGCAACCTCCGCCTCCTGGGTTCAAGTGATTCTCTTGCCTCAGCCTCCTGAGTAGCTGGGATTACAGGTGCCTGCCACGACCACTAGCTAATTTTTGTATTTTTAGTAGAGACGGGGTTTCACCATGTTGGCCAGGTTGGTCTTGAACTCCTGACTTCAGATGATCTACCTGCTTTGGCCTCCCTAAGTGCTGGGATTACAGGTGTGAGCCACTGTGTGTGGCCCTGATTTTGTATTTTTAGTAGAGACGTGGTTTCTCCATATTGGTCAGGCTGGTCTTGAACTCCTGACTTCAGGTGATCCGCCCTGCCTTGACCTCCCAAAGTGTTGGGATTACAGGCATGAACCACCGTGCCTGGCCGTTAAATTCCTTACTGAGAGGTAACCACTGTTATCAGTTTCTTCTACATTTTTCCAGTGATATTTTATGGTTCACAAGCATCATATATACAAGCATATTCCTTTCTCTCCTCACAAATATGGTGGCATACTATACACAATATATGCTGTGTCATACCCTTTAATAAATAAACTTTTTCTTTTGGAATTATTTTATTTTATTTTATTTATCATTTTAGAGGCAGGGTCTTAGTCTGACACCAGGTTAGAATGCAGTGGTGCAATCATAGCTCACATAGCCTGAAACTCCTGGGCTCAAGCCAGCCTCCCACTTCAGCCTCCCAAGCAGCTAGGACTACAGGCATGTGCCACCACCCCTGGCTAGTTTTTAAATATTTTTTGTAGAGATGTTTTTTTTCTTTCTCTTTTTTTTTTTTTTTTTTTTTGAGACAGAGTCTCACTCTGTCACCCAGGCTGGAGTGCAGTGGCGTGATCTCGGCTCATTGCAACCTCTGCCTCCTGGGTCCAAACGATTCTCCTGCCTCAGCCTCCCCAGTAGCTGGGATTACAGACGTGCACCACCATGCCCAGTTAATTATTTGGATTTTTAGTAGACATGGGGTTTCACCATGCTGGCTAGGCTGGTCTCAAACTCCTGACTTCATGATCCACCCGCCTTGGTCTCCCAAAGTGCTGGGATTACAGGCGTGAGCCACCGTGCCCAGCCAGAGATGGGGTCTTTCTATAATGCCCAGGCTGGTCTACAATTCCAGGCCTCAGGTGATCTTCCCACCTCCCAACCCCAAATTGCTGAGATCATAGGTATGAGCCATCACAATTGGCCTCGGAATAATTTTAGATTACAAGAAGGTTACAAAAATAATACAGAGATTCTTCTATACTCTTTGCTCAACTTCGACTAATGTTAACATCATTCATAACCATACGGCTATGTCAAAATTGAGAAATTAGCATTGCTACAATACCATTAACTAAATTACAGAATTTATTTATTTATTCATTTATTTATTTATTTTTGAAACAGAGTCTGGCTCTATCGCCAGGCTGGAGTGCAGTGGCGTGATCCCGACTGACTGCAACTTCCATTTTCCGGTTTCAAGCAATTCTCCTGCCTCAGCCTCCCGAGTAGCTGGGACTACAGGCACGCACCACCACGACCGGCTAATTTTTTGTACTTTTAGTAGAGACGGGGTTTCACCATGTTGGCCAGGATGGTCTCGATCTCTCGACCTCGTGATCCGCCCACCTCGGCCTCCCAAAGTGCTGGGATTACAGGCGTGAGCTACCGCGCCCGGCCCAGAATTTATTTATATTTCACTAGGTATGTCCTTTGGTTCTAGGATCCAATTCAAGATACCAAGCATGGTACTTTTTTTTTTTGGAATGGAGTCTGGCTCTGTTGGCCCGGCTGGAGTGCAGCGGCGGATCTCGGGTCACTGCAACCTCCGCCTCCTGGATTCAAGCAATTCTCCTGCCTCAGCCTCCTGAGTAGCTGGGTTTACAGGTGCATTCTACCATGCCCAGCTGATTTTTTTTTTTGTATTTTTAGTAGAGACAGGCTTTCGCCATGTTTCCCAGGCTGGTCTCAAACTCTTGAGCTCAAGCGATTCGCCTGCCTGGGCCTCCCAAAGTGCTGGGATTACAGGCATGAGCCACGGCCCTGGCCTGGACCTTTCTACCAGGTCCCCCTTTGAGTATTACAAGTTTCTTTACATTCCAAGATTAGGATTGAATAGTGATAATGTAAAGTGCTCAAAAAGTTTTTGCACTCTTCAAAATAGTTTTTTTTTTTTAAGTCTACTGGCACAAATACATATAGCATTGGGTGATTTACATTAAGCCAATAATTACTTGTACCAGACCTATGTATATGGTTGAGTCCTCTTAGGACCACTAGGGGGCTCTGTTAGAAGGGTTTATATAATTCATGCCAGTCCACTTAAGGGAAATGTTTTGAGATGACGTTTTAGAATTCTGAACTCTTAAAACTTGGAAGAGATAATCCAATCCAGTTTTCTCATTTCGCAGATCAGGCAATCAAAGCTGGCAAGAGAGCTGGCATGGGAGTAAACTGGAATTTAAAAATCTCCTCTTGGTACCTGGGGCAGGAGTTTAAAAAATTCTCTTTTGCCTTGTGCCTCCATTGATTCACCTCCATTGGCTATTTCCGTGTTTGGTGTCACAATTATAATTACTTTTGCTAAGACCCTGTGTTTGTGATATTTTTATAATAAGATATTTTATTGGTTGGCTAGGTGAAGGAAGTACATGAAGTATAAACTTCTAAAATAACACCTTTATTACTTATTCTAAAATGTTCTATTCAAAGTGTTTCTCAGTACCAAATCATTATTACTATGCACCTTAGAAACCACTTTCTTTTTAAAAAATTATTATTATCTTTAGAGATGGAATTTCACCATGGGGCCCAGGGTGGTGCCGAACTCCTGGGCTAAAGCGATCTGCCCCCCTCGGCCTCCCAAAGTGCTGGGATTACAGGCGTGAGCCATTGTGCCCGACCAGAAGCCACTTTCAAACTGACTTTCCACTTAAAATATTTTGCACTTTTTGTTTTGTTTTGTTTGAGACAGATGTGTCGCCCAGGCTGGAGTGCAGTGGCCCAATATCGCTCACTGCAACCTCTGCCCCCGGGGTTCAAGCGATTCTCCTGCCTCAGCCTCCAGAGTAGCTGGGATTGCAGGCGCCCGCCACCATGCCTGGCTGATTTTTGTATTTTTAGTAGAGACGGGGTTTTACCATGTTGGCCAGGCTTGGTCTCGAACTCCTGACCTCAAGTGATCCGCCGTTCCAGCCAAAAACATTTTACTCTTACGTGTGTACTCATTTATTCATTCAATATTTATTGAGTGCCTACTAGCACCAGGCACCTTTGTAGGCCTAGGTTTACAGAAGTAAAGCTCCCCTCCCCCACCCCCAGTGCCCTGAAGGGCACTATAATTGTTTCTATTTCTCCAATTTTCACTTTAATATACATGAATTTTCACATGGCTTTAGTTCAGAGATGTGCACAACAAGTGGGAGAGAGAGAGAGTGTCTTGGGGCCCTCCCACACTCTAGGGACGGGCACAGGAGTGAGTGTGTGTACAGGAGTAAGAATGTGTGTGCGCGCGTGTGTGTGTGTGTGTGTGTGTGTGTGTGTGTGTGTGTGTCTTGGGCCCACCCCACATTCTAGGGATGGGCACAGGAGAGTGTGTGTATGTCAAGCTCTGTATTATCTAAATAGGTCAAAGATCAACATCTGGCTTCTAGACCCACCCTCAGGCCTCTCCACGGAATACCTGTCTCAAATAAACCGGATCTGATTCAACAATAACCAGGCTTAATTCAATAATCTGTGCTACCTGAGATGGTGGGAATAATCTTGGTACTATAAATGTTGCAGAACAAAAACGACTGCAGCTTATTTTCTGGGGCTACACCAACTGAAAATGGGCCGGACCGAGTTCCGGGAGAGCGTTTTCCTGCAGTAGACACGGCGTTTAGCCGTCGCGTTCCGGGTCTAGCTGAGTCAGGAAGGCGCTCTAGCCGATTGCGGCCTCGGGAACCCGCTCGGTTGCGCCCGAACCTTCGGTCAGAGGCTAGCGGCTGGCAGCCCAGACCACAGCACCCGGGTTTAAACAGAAGCGGAGACGCCGGGGAGGACCGGACGGGGGGCCCGGCCAGCTTGGAAGCCGCACCCTCCCGGCTCCAGACGCCGGCAGGGCGGAGCCAAGCGGCCGCAGCCCCAGCCGAGACGCGCGCTAGTGGCTCGGGCGAATGGGGGCTACAACGGGAGCGGCTGCGCCGCCCGGCCAGGTCAGCGTCGTGCGCATGCGCGGACCCGGCGCCATTTTGGTGGCCGGGCGCGGAGGTGATTCCACACTGAGAAGAGCGCGGCGGCCGGGGTGGTAGTGGCAGTGTTCGTGTGCTCGGGTCTGAATCGCTGAGGGAGGAGGCGGTGGAGGAAGAGGTGGCGGCGGTGGCGGTGGTCGTAGCGGTGGCGGAGGAGGCGGGTACGAATCAGCTGCGGGCGGAGACATGGCCAACATCGCGGTGCAGCGAATCAAGCGGGAGTTCAAGGAGGTGCTGAAGAGCGAGGAGGTCAGAAATGAACTCCCGGACATCCCCCACCTCTGCCCGGGGCGGGAGGGTCCTCCCAGCTGTGACCCCGATATCCCCGGTAGTCCCTGGGTGGCCCTCCTTGCGGCCGCCCTTCTGCCTGTGGGGAAGCAGTAGTGCTCCCCTCCTCCTTCCGTCGCCTTCCCCTCCCCTCCCATAGCGCTAGGATGGACGGTCTCGCGGGCGGGTGGTCTGGGGTGGAACACAGTTTGGGGAACTGATGGACAGGGGGGAACTCCTCGGCGGGATGGAAGCTCTCAAGAGAACCCTAGGCGGTGGCCACAGCTGGAAGTGTGGCTGTGGGGTGGGGAGGGAGCAGGCCGAGCCCGAGAAAACCCGGGAAGTGGGTTGGGGGAAGGGGGAAAGGTGGTAACTGGATCCGAGGAGCCGGTGCTGCTCTAAGGCCCACACTTTTGAGGATGTTCTGGGTTATTGCCTGTCAGGCCTTCACCGTCCTTTTCTTAGGGAAGGAGCGGTGAGTCCTTAGGTATCGATTAAAAAGGAAGGACATTCAGAGTTAGTCCTTCTTAGTTGGGTATTAGGAGTCAAGGGGAGACATGATAGAATACTGTCTTATTTGGTGGCGGGGATAAGGGAATTTTCACCTGAGTTAGCGAGTTAATTCCAAGTGAGATCATTATCTCTTTTCCACTTAACCCCCAAATTCCTAGGCCTCGTCTTTATCGACATCTCAGTCTTTGAGTGGGCAAAGACAAGGTGTTTGGTGTATTAAAGACATTTAAATATTTTTAGTTAGGAAAAAAATAATGGAGTGTAAGAGTAGCTTATTTCAAAATATTGTTTACAAGTTACAGATCAGAGAGACTGTCCTAAGACAGTACCTCTGTGACTCGTGTTGTGCCACGAAACTTCATTATGATGTCCCTCATAGTTAACTTGATTCTTACTTTTGAAAAATAGACCTATTAAAAACGTGGGATTTCACCAGATTAATACATCGTTTTATCTCTTTATTGAGTAGATTTATCACGTTGTAGCAGATTTTCAAAAAAATTGCCTCCCGTTACTCTCAAATCCTGCAGAATTTAGATACATTAGTACGTTTAAGTAAGATATTCACAATGCTCTAGTAATTTGACTCAGAATACAGTTTTTCATTCCAAAAATCAACAGTACCAGATTGTCTTCCCCACATGGATTAAACAAAAAGTAATACAGAAAACGGTGTTTTTCAAGATTCACTTACCATTATTGAATATATCATTGCTTTTGTGTTTTTCTTTTACGGTTAGTGCTTTGATAATGTCAATAATTTGTGAAATTCAGCATTCTAAGTATGTGATGAGTAGACATGGAGAAAAATTGTTTAGAATTCAAAAATGACAAATAGACTTCTTGAAAGTAGTAGTATGTAAGTCATGAACGGTTTTACAGAGCATGTGTATGAACCCTGACCTCTATGTTTGTTCATATGCCAAAACTCTGAATGGAAGGATGACTTTGTATTTTGTGGTACAGTGCAGAAATAGAGTTGTAAGTGTCTGTACTGATACAGTGAAACAGCAATTTTAACTTATTTAATATGAAAATGTATTCCAGGATATTTGACATATATAGTTCTAATGGAAGATAGCAGCTAATATTGTTGCCAACAACCTAAAACATTTCTTGTTTAATAAGGTTGTACAAGCCTGAAACTTTAGACTTTTAATGCTTTATTTTCTATTACTTAAAAGTGGTAAGTTACTACTGTAGTAATTAATATGGTCTCTTTGCTTTTTATGAGCTGACTTTTCACCATGGTATTCTTAGTACTTAAGTTGAAGATTACCAGAAATACTTGTATTGCTCTCTAGTAATGCATATTGTTAAAATAACACTGCTTTTTATACGTAAGGGCTGATGAAGCCTTACTTCAAATAAGTGTCATAAGTGTTTCAGAAGAAGAAAACAGGAAAGGCAGTTTTTTTGTTTTTTGTTTTTGAGAACAGTACCTATATAAATACGGAAAGAAACTTCTTCCAGGAAAATAAGTTGCAAAAAACACTTAGGAAAAGGTCACATCATTTAATCTTGGACTAAATATAACCAATAAATAGCTTATTTTCACCATTATTTTTTGATATTTTAGTAGTCCGAGTTCTGTAAGTAGATTGTTATTTTCAACTCATTGAAGGACTTGTAGTATAGTCCGTGTATTTCCTTTTTAAGGGTGTAAATCCAGTCTTTTGAATGGCTGATCAAATAAATATTTCATCATGTCACTTTTTTGGTAAATCTGCACTTTACCAAAGTTTATTTCATATGCTTGTGTGCTTGTGTTTACTAAGAACACTGGTTGATTTAAGGACTTTTTGAGGTGGCCTTTTAAGTGCCTTTGTAAAGACAGCTGATGCTTGCTAAATTCTGGTGGCCATTCTTAGAGTGTGTTAATTAAAATACAGCCAACAAGATAAATGTGAAAAGCAAGGTGCAGAATAGTGTGGAAGAGGCCACCATTTGTTTCAAAAGGAGGGGAATATGGGTATTTGCCTGTGTAGGTAAAAGGTTTCATGAGAAACTGGTAAAATTGATTGCTTTCTGTGTAGGGAAATTGGGTCTCTGGGGCATGGGGTACAGATATTTTTTGAATTTTGTGTCATACGAATGTGATTTACTCAAAGGCACCATTTGGCCTCTTTCCCTTAAGATAGTGTTTGGAAATTTGTCAGATGTTTCTTTTTAATTTATTAATATTTATTTTCTTTGTTTTAGATGTTTATTTTTAAATATGAATATGAATTTTAAGTAGTTTTAAATAATATTCCAAAGTTGTTAGGCATGGAATATTGATATAAAGTACATTTTATAATTATGAGTTGGATTCATAAGTAAATTGTTGATTATAAGGATATAAACCCTCTGAAGAGGCACATCTAAAAAAAAAGGATAATTATTCATAGGTTGTATTATTTACTATTAGTTAATGCTGCTGTTAGTAACTAGCTGCCATTTGTAGAATGGCTAGTTGTTAGTATCATTTGTTTATTGCTAATTCTTAAGAACAGTTCTTTAGATTTCCTATTTCCTAGATTAGAAAATAGAGATTCAGGCAAGTTAAATTATTTGTCTGCAAACATAGAGCTTGGGATTTGGATCTAGGTCTGCTTGTGTTCATATTATACCATGCTGTCATGACTTTCCAAGGATAGGCATGCTTTTACTTATTTAAAAAAATCAAGCCTGGTTTGTATTACTGGTTAAAGGATTTAAACACAGTTGAATCTCATTGAAATAGTGTTCACTATAATTAACTTTAAGATTTAGTTGAATTTCTTTCTGGGTTTTTTTTTTTTTTTTGAGAAGGAATCTCACTCTCTGCTCAGGCTGGAGTGCAGTGGCAGGATCTCAGCTGACTGCAACCTCCGCCTCTCAGGTTCCGGTGATTTTTCTGCCTCAGCCTCCCAAGGAGCTAGGATTACAGGTGCCCGCCACCATGCCCGGCTAATTTTTGCGTTTTTAGTAGAGACAGGGTTTCATCATGTTGGGCAGGCTGGTCTCGAATTCTAACCTTAAGCGATCTGCCCGCCTCAGCCTCCCGAAGTGCTAGAATTATGGACATGAGCTACCACATCCAGCCAGATTTACTTGAATTTTAACATGTAAAATATTTTAAAATTTGAAACTAATGAAATAAAACACCCTTAAATCAGTGCATTTACTCTTGCTTGGTCTTATGCTCTATGGCACTTGTTGGTTTTTCATGTTGTAATTGCACTTTGGTATTATTTTCTAGTATTCTCATAGAGCATGTTTAAATCTGTCGCATAAACAAATTGTTTTCATGAAAATTACTATAGTGCATTAAGTTTTCTGCCATCATTTAAATAGATTTTTATATCTATTTTCCTTAAAAAAATTTTTTTTTGAGACAGAATCTTGCTCTGTCACCAGGCGCCAGGCTGGAGTGCAGTGGCGCGATCTCGGCTCACTGCAGTCTCCACCTCCTGGGTTCAGGCAGTTCTCCTGCTTCAGCCTCCTGAGTAGCTAGAACTACAGGCATGTGCCACCATGCCCAGCTAATTTTTGTATTTTTAGTAGAGATGGGGGTTTCACCATGTTGGCCAGGATGGTCTCAATCTCTTGACCTCGTGATCTGCCCACCTTGGCATCCCAAAGTGCTGGGATTACAGGCATGAGCCACCGCCCCCGGCCTTCCTTTAAAATTTTAATATATTTGATGTAGCTTGATCTAGATTATTCTATACCAGAAGTAGTTGCAAATCTCTAAAAGTAAGCCTTTTGATTTCTGTAGACCATGGGTTTCTTAACCTTGGCAGTGTTGACATTTTGGGCAGATAGTTCTTTGTTGAGTGGCTCTCCTGTGCATTGTGGGATGTTTAGCAACATCCCTGACCTCTACCAGTATATGCAGTTAGCACTACATATCCCCTATCCCACTTCCCTAGTATCTCTTCTTGCTGGATGCATCAACTAAAAATGTCTTCAGACTGCCATGTGTTGAGAACCATGTAGACAAAACTTTTTTTTTGAGACAGTCTCTTGCTCAGTCACCCAGGCTGGAGTGCAGTGGCACGATCTCAGCTCACTGCAACCTCCACCTCCCGAGCTCAAGCCATTCCCCTGCCTCAGCCTCCGAGTAGCTGGGATTATAGGCGCCCACCACCATTTCCTGGGTAATTTTTGTATTTTTAGTAGAGGTGGGGTTTCACCATGTTGGCTGGGCTGGTCTGACAAAACTCTTTAAAAAGAGTATTTATGGGCCAGGTGTGGTGGCTTATGTCTGTATTCCAGCATTTTAGGAGGCTGAGGCTCAACTGAGGCCAGGAGTTCAAGACCAGCCTGGGCAACATTGGGAGACTTTGTTACTACTAAAATTTTTAAAAAATCAGCCAGGCATGGTGGCATGTGCCTGTAGTTCCAGCTACTTGGGAGGCTGAGGCTGGACGGTGCTTGAGCCCATGAGGTCAAGGCTGCAGTGAATTGTGATCATGTGACCACACTGCAGCCTGGGCGACAGCAAGACCCTGTCTCAAAAATGAAAAAAGAAGGTGATTCCTGGCGGAGGTTGCAATGAGCTGAGATTGTGCCACTGCACTCCAGCCTGGTGACAGAGTGAAACTTCATCTCAAAAAAAAAAAAAAAAAAAAAAGAACACTTCGAGACTTAACTGTATCAGATGTGTAAGAGAATTTAAAGAATAAATGGACATGAACAGTAAAGGCACAAAAAATACATACTGGCTTTGAATGTTTTAAGACTTTGTTTCCCCTTTTTAATGTTTTTCTTTTAAAATTTCTCCCTTTTCATTTAAATAAAAAGGTAAAATTCTCTACCAAAAATGAATGTAACCAGAATTTGAACGGTTGTTTAAGACCAGAGGCAGGTATGGTGGCTCACATCTGTAATCCCAGCACTTTGGGATGCTGAGGCAGGAGAGAATCATTTGAGTATGGGAGGTTGAGGCTGCAGTGAGCAGTGACTGTGCCACTGCAGTCCAGCCTGGGTGACAGAGCAATGCACTATCTCCAAATAAACAGTAGAAAAATGGCTTTTAAAGTTTTTATTTATTTTTATTTTATTTTTTCAAAAGTGTTTTTAAAAGTTATGTAAGTTACAGGTTTATGTAATATTTAGTGCTTCTTATGGGTTCTGGAATAGGTTGAGCAAGGAAAACCAATAGATTGGGTTAAAAAAAATCAAAGTCTGTGCAGGTAATACTGTTTGGGGTGAATTCCTTGTATATACTGTTAAAAAGACTTTGAGCTCTGTCCATTGGGCATAGGTTTAGACACATCTGGGCTCCCCTAGCTTCTTTCCTTTTTATTTATTTTTGAGACAGTCTCACTGTTACCAAAGCTAGAATGCTGTGGCATGATCACAGCTCACTGCAGCTTTGAATTCCCCAGGCTTAGGTGATCCTCCCAAGTAGCAGTGACTAAAGGCGTCTGCCATCATGCCCAACTAATTTTTGTATTTTTTGTAGAGGTAGAGTTTCACCATGTTGCCTGGGCTGGTCTGAACTCCTGGATGCAAGTGATTCTCCCTCCCTGGCCTCCTAAAGTGCTGGGATTACAGATGTAAGCCACCATGCTTGGCCTGTCACCACTTCACTTTTTTTTTTTTTTTTTTTTTGAGACAGTCTTGTTCTTGTTACCCAGGCTGGAGTGCAATGGTGCGATCTCGGCTCACTGCAGCCTCTGCCTCCTGGGTTCAAGCGATTCTCTTGCCTCAGCCTCCCAAGTAGCTGGGATTATAGGCACCCGCCACCACGCCCAGCTAATTTTTTGTATTTTTTTTTTTTTTTTAAAGTAGAGATGGGGTTTCACCATGTTGGTCAGGCTGGTCTTGAACTCCTGACCTCAGATAATCCACCTCCTTCGGCCTCCCAAAGTGCTGGGATTACAGGAGTGAGCCACTATGCCTGGCCTTCTGTCACCCCGTCTTAAAGACTATATACTCCTTTTTTTTTTTTTTTTTTTTGAGACAGAGTCTCACTCTGTCGCCCAGGGTGGAGTGCAGTGGCATGATCTCAGCTCACCACAGCCTCTGCCTCCCAGGTTCAAGCAACTCTTATGCCTCAGCCTCCTGAGTAGCTGGGATTACAGGCTACCCCACCATGGCCAGCTAATTTTTTTGTATTCTTAGTAGAGACAGGGTTTTACCATGTTGGCCAGGCTGGTCTCAAACTCCTGACCTCAAGTGATTCGCCCACCTTGGCCTCCCAAAGTGCTGGGATTACAGGTGTGAGCCACCATGCCCAGCTAAGACTATATACTCTTATTTTTTCCCAGTGAATACATTATTGACAGTTATTGAAAATATTAACTACAGCCTCCAAAAGGCTTAACTGGTTGGAAAGATAGGGCAGACAAAGGATAGATAAAAATAGTAGGTGCAAAGAGTAAATGCAATGGGATTCTGAGGGTGTTTGTATGAGAGAGATTCTTTTTTGTTGTTGTTTTGTTTTGTTTTGTTTTGTTTTTGAAACAGAGTCTCTGCTCTGTCGCCCAGCCTGGAGTGCAGTGGCTTGATCTTGGCTCACTGCAACCTCTGCCTCCCAGGTTCAAGTAATTCTCCTGGCTCAGCCTCTAAAATGGCCTGGATGCTGGAATGACAGGTATGTGCCACCACGCCTGGCTAATTTTTGTTATTTTTGTAGAGACAGGGTTTCACCATTTTGGCCAGGCTGGTCTCGAACTCCTGACCTCAGATGATCTGCCTACTTCGGCTTCCCAAAGTGCTGGGCTTACAGGCATGAACCACCATGCCTGGACTTTTTTTTTTTTTTTTTGAGATGGAATGTTGCTCTATTAACCAGGCTGGAGTGCAGTGATGTGATCTCAGCTCACTGTTGCCTCCGCCTCCCAGGTCAGGTGGTTCTCCTGTCTCGGCCTCCCTAGTAGCTGGGATTACAGGTGCACCCCATCATACCTAGCTAATTTTTTGTATTGTTAATAGAGACAGGATTTTACCATGTTGACTAGGCTGGTCTCGAACTCCTGACCTCAAGTAATCCGCCCACCTTGGCCTCCTAAAGTGCTGGGATTACAACTGTAAACCACTGTGCCCGGCCAAGACTGTATACTCTTATTTCCTAGTGAATATATTAGTGACAGTTATTGAACATGCTGACTACAGCCCCAAAAGGCTTAATTGGTTGGAGAGATAGGACAGGCAAAGGATGGATAAAAATGGTAGAGGCAAAGAGTAAATGCCATGGGATTCTGAGGGTATTTGTATGAGGGAGGTTCTTTTTTGTTTTTGTTTTGTTTTGTTTTTTTGAGATGGAGTCTTGCTCTGTCACCCAGGCTGCTGTGCAGTGGGATGATCTCGGCTTACTGCAACCTTCACCTCCCGGGTTCAAGCGATTTTCCTGCCTCAGCCTCCTCTAAGTAGCTGGGATTACAGGTGTGTGCCACCACGCCTGGCTAATTTTAGTATTTTTAGTAGAAACGGGGTTTCACCATGTTGGTCAGGTTGGTCTCGAACTCCTGACCTTGTGATCCACCCGCCTCAGCCTCCCAAAGTGCTGGGATTACAGGCGTGAGCCACCACGCCTGGCTGTTTTGTTTTGTTTTTAGTCAGAGTCTCTGTCGCCCAGCCTGGAGTGCAGTGGCGCACTCTCGGCTCACTGCAACCTCTGCTTCCCAGGTTCATGCGATTCTCATGCCTTAGGCTCCTGAATGGCTGGAATTACAGGCATGTGCCACCACACCTGGCTAATTTTTGTATTTTTAGTAGAGACAGGATTTCACCAGGTTGGCCAGCTGGTATCAAACTCCTGACCTCAGGTGATTTGCCTGTCTTGGCCTCTCAAAATGCTGGGCTTACAGGTGTGAGCCACCTGCTTGAACTTTACTTACTTATTTATTTTGAGATGAAATCTTGCGCTCTCACCCAGGCTGGAAGGCAGTGGCGTGATCTTGGCTCACTGCAGCCTCCTTCTCCCGGGTCAAGCAGTTCTCGTGCCTCAGCCTCCCAAGTAGTTGGGATTATAGGCATGTGCCACCACACCCAGTTAATTTTCCTATTTTTGGTAGAGGTGGGGTTTCTAGCCAGGCTGGTCTTGAGCTCCTGACCTCAGGTGATCTGCCCACCTTGGCCTCCCTAAGTGTTGGGATTACAGGCATGACCCGTCGTGACTGGCCTGTGTGACTGTATGAGTTAGGTTCTGGAGCTGGGTAGTTTTTTTGTGGTTGCTTTTGTTTTTTGGTTTTGAGACGGGGTCTTACTGTGCCGCCTAGGGGTACAATCATAGCTCACCGCAGCCTTGAACTCGTGGGATCTAGCAAGCCTTCCACCTCAGCCTCTGGAGTAGCTGGGACTACAGGTATGTGCCAGCACACCCAGCTAATTTTTATTTTTTGTGGAGATGGGGGTCTCACTCTCTTGCCCAGGCTGGTCTTGAACTCCTGGCCTCATGCAGTCCTCCTGCCTCAGTCTCCCAAAGTGCTAGGATTACAGGCATTAGCCACCTCACCTAGCCTTCTTGAGCTGAGTCCTAGAGGAAAGTTAAGACACTTCAAATTTCAGGAGATAGTTCCAAAGGAATTCGGTAATATTGCGATTCTTTTTATTTTTTTTTGAGACAGCGTCTTACTTTGTTGCCCAAGCTGGAGTGCAGTCGCGCAGTCTTGGTTCACTGCAGCCTCCGCCTCCCAGGTTGAAGCGATTCTTCTGCCTCACCCTCCTGAGTAGCTGGGATTACAGGCATGTGCCACCATGCCTGTATTTTTGTATTTTTAGTGGAGATGGGGTTTCACAATGTTGGTCAGGCTGATCTGGAATTCCTGACCTCGTGACATGCATACCTTGTCCTCCCAAAGTGGTGGAATTACAAGCATTAGCCACCATGCCCGGCCTATAGAGGGTTTTTTTTTTGTCTTTTTTTGGGTTTTTTTGTTTTTTGAGATGGAATTTTGCTCTTGTTGCCCAGGCTGGAGTGTAATGGTGAGATCTTGGTTCACCGCAACCTCTACCTCCAATTCTCCTGCCTCAGCCTCCTGAGTAGCTGGGATTACAGGCACAGGTCACCACACCCGCTGCCCAATTTTGTATTTTTAGTAGAGATGGAGTTTCTACATGTTGGTCAGGCTGGTCTTAAACTCCTGACCTCAGGTGATTCGCCCACCTCAGCCTCCCAAAGTGCCGAGATTACAGGTGTGGGCCACTGTACCTGGCCGAGATTCTTAAGTAAATGAACTTTTCTGTAGGCACATGAATTGGAACTATAGAACAAAGAGATTATTGAGAGAATTATTCAAGAAACACATTTACATATTTAGAACAGAAAGGTTGCACAGCTCTTATATACTCAAACATAGTTGTAGAGTTTGATCATGTTTTTAACTTTCTTCATGGTTATGTTTTTTGGGGAGAATACCCTTTTTCATATCAAAGTAAAACGTGTACATAATAAAGTGTGACTGGTACCCAAATCAAGAAACAGACCCTTCCCAGCACCATAGGAATCCCTGTTTCTTTCTAGTTGCTTTCCTGACTTCTAATAACACAGATTAGTTTTGAGTATGTTTGAGTAAAAGAATAGATACGAGTATATATTATGTATTTTGAGTTTGAAGGTTTTTCAAAAGATAATTTTCTAAACCTTTATTAAGAAAAATATAACATCTTAGAAAATGTGCTAAAATGTATTGAATTTCAGAGCTGAAAGAGACCTAGGCCAAACTCCTCATCTGTAAAACCAAGAAACTGAGGCCCAAGGAGGTTGATTGTTGCTCAGAGAAACAGAGCTGGTTAATGGTGAACCCAGGGTTTTTGCATACCAGTTTAGCCATAATAAGTAGTTGGTTTGTGGGAATATCCGTTTCATAAATGATAGTATAAAAGCTGACTATTAATATAACTTTACAGAGGGGGTAACAATGCAATATTATTTAAGTGTGTCCTTTTTTTTCTTAGTATGAGAACTTAAACTTGCCAGGAGGTAGAGAGATTTAACTCCTGAAGCATAATTTAGTGAAGTTAGCTTAGTAATTAAGAGCGTGGGCTTTAGAATTAGCTTTCCTTTGAATCCTGGCTTTTCTTCTTAAAACCTGAAGTACTAGCTCTGTATCTCGATTTTTTTAAATCTGTAAAAATATGGGAAGATTAGGAGAGTCTTTACAGTGCTTAGAACAATGCTTGGAACATAATTAAACATTCAGTAACCCGATAAATGTTAGATGTCAGAATTAGCTATGTTTTCATATTCTATTCTGCTTATTGTTCTTGGATTATAAAGGTATTGTTCAATGGTTTAGTGATTGCTGGATGTAAATATGCCTCAAGAAAAGCTCAAGATGAGGGCTATGATACTTCTGATAGTGTTTCTTTGTCATCTGTTTGCCAATTATCCATGGGGCTGGTGGCCAACCAGTCCACCCTCATCTGCAGTTTTATTTTCTGCAGTTTCAGTTACCCTCTGTCAACCATTGTCCAAAAATAAGTGAGTATAGTACAATAAGGTATTTTTAGAGATCACATTCACATAACTTTTATTATACTGTATTGTTACAATTACTCTATTGTTAATCTCTTACTGTGTTTAATTTATAAACTTTAACATAGGTATGTACATATGGGAAAAAACACATAGGGTTTGGTACTGTCTGTGGTTTCAGGCATCCTCTAGGGATCTTGGAATGTATCCTCTTTGGATAAGAGGGGATATATTAATACAAAGGAATATATGTGGGCTCTGTTTTCCAGATGTTATTTAATCTTTCTTTTAGGAGACGATTATAAATTGGAGAAAAGTTTGTGTTAAAGTGTTACCTTCCTGAATGAAAAAGTTCATTTGGGAAACTCTCAAATAATATAGAGATAATGGGATTATTTTGGATTTCTTGACATGGCTCTGGTTTGCTGAAACTAGACCAAAGAATCCAGATTCTAGTCCTATGGTACGTAATCTTGGGTCCCTTTGCAAATCCCTTCTTCAGTGGACTTTGGAAGCCATAAAATAGCTAGTCTCATTCATCTGCCATCCATGTTATTCTCTTATGTAAATCTGAAAGGGTGGGAGAACTTTATTTCATTGAAAGTGCTTTTTACAATTTAAAAAAATTTTTTTAAGGCTGGTCAAGTGAAGCAGTGGAAATGGAGAGGGAAAAAATCTGTGGTTGGTTGTAATCAATTAATTGTAGACGCCACTCCAAAACCCTTTTTTCCTTTTTTCTCCCTTTAGGTATTTGCTTTTACTGCAAATTTAGAGTAACTGTTGAGTGTCTGACATTTTATTTATTTATTTATTTATTTAAAGACACAAGGTCTCGCTCTGTTGCCCAGGCTGGAGTGCAGTGGCAACAGAACAAGACCTTACATCTCACTGTAACCTTGAACTCCTGGGCTCAAGTGATCCTCCTGCCTTAGCCTTCCTGGTGGCCACCACACCTGACTAAATTTTCTTTTTTAAATTTTTTGTGGAGTTGGGGGTTTCACTATGTTGCCCAAGCTGGTGTCAGACTCCGGGGCTCAAGCAGTCCTCCTGCCTCAGCCTCCCAAAGTCCTGGGATTACAGGCATGAGCTACTGCACCCTCCCTATCTGACATTTTTTAATATATGGCAGCTTTATGAGATTGGTGGTATTCTTGTTTCACAGATCCAGAAATTTCAGCTGTGAATAAATTAAGTAACTTTCTCAGTATCAATAAATTTATGGTAGAACAGAGGTTTGAAATCAGGTCTCTGCCTCTAAAATATTGGTGGTTATGGTGGAAAGAGTTACACTCATATCTGCTGCTTGCTCCCTACATTTTTGAAGATTTTTTTAAAACTATGAAATACTTTATACTTAGAAGTTTTAAAAGTAATACATGAACATCTTTATATCTGTGGTCCATATTTAACAAATTATAATCTTCTCATACTATATTTGGGCTAAACTGCCTCCACCCAAATAAAGTAAAACATGGAGGTGAAGCTCACTGGATAACTTTTTTCTTATTCCATTTTTTTTTCTTTCTTTCTGGGAGTATCTGCTATGTGAAGTTAGTGTATATCTTTCCCCTTCACGTTTTGTTTTTACTGTTAAACATAGTATCTCTTGAATTTAAAAATAAAATACTTTTTGCTTTTTTTAAAGTTTTTTTTAAAAACAGTTTTCATAGGCGATTGTAATGTACATCTCTTTTGGAACCTTTTTCTCTTAGCATTTTTTAAAGATGTATCTGTGATACTGTATTTTGTGCTAGTTCTCTAATATAAACTATATTGTATTCCATGTTAGTTTTTAAAGTTTATTTTCCTATTGATGGCATTTAATTCCAACTTTTAGATAAAAGGATGTACTGAACATTTTTGTAATTTTGTGGAGATATATAAGAGTTTTTCTAGAAAGTAGAATTGGAAGATCTGAGCATATTTTCAGCTTCTGCCTGACTGGATATTGCTTCATTGTTCTCCAGATGATTGTATCAATTTATATTCCCGCTATCAGTTTATAAGAGTTCTAGGCTGGGCATGGTGGCTCATGCCTGTAGTCCCAGCACTTTGGGAGGTGGAGGTGGGCGGATCATGAGGTCAAGAGTTTGAGAACTGCCTGGCCAACATGGAGAAACCCCGTCTCTACTAAAAATACAGAAGTTAGCTAGGCCAGCGCAGGTGACTCATGCCTGTAATCCCAGCACTTTGGAGGCTGAGGCAGGTGGATCACCTGAGGTGAAAAGTTTGAAACCAGCCTAGCCAACATAGTGAAACGCCATCTCTACTAAAAATACAGAATTCAGCTGTGTGTGGTGGTGGGTGGCAGTTGCTCGGAAGGCTGAGGCAGGAGAATCGCTTGAACTCAGAAAGCAGAGATTGCAGTGAGCCAGAATCACGCCACTGCATTCCAACCTGGGTGACAGAGTGAGACTCTGTCTCAAAAGAAAGGGGGTTCTAGTAACTATATCTCTTTTTTTCTTTTGTTTCCTGAGATAATCTTACAAAAGATAGTGACTTCTTTTTTTTTTTTCCTTGAGCTAGAGTTTCGCTTTGTTGCCCAGGCTAGTCTTTTCCTGCTTTGATATTAATAAAGACATTCTCAGACCCAGGTCGCTGGTTGGCCTGTCCTCCTGCTCTGGAGGCACTGTGCTGGAGGACCCATTAAAAAAAAAAAAGATATTCTATATTTGGTTCTTAAAAGCTAATTCATTTTCTTAACTTCTGTACTTAAGTTTCTTTACCGTGTAATATTGAAACTGCTCCTTCAGGCAGTACCTTCCCAGTTATCGAATACAGAGTAAGTTCTCGTGATCATCCATTTTGTACATGTTCTTTCAACATTTCCATTTCCATCTTAGAACTCTCCTCCTTGGTTGCTCTGATACTGCTCCTTTCTGATTTTTCTTCAACCTCTGTTACTATCCTTTATAAAATATTGTCACTGGTTTACCGTTCATCCTCCACTTGTCTCTGGAATGTTTTTCTCTTTTTTTATTCCCTTTGTTAATACCGTAGGTCAGGTTTTTATACCTCAGATGGACTATTTATTTATTTATTTATTTGAAAGAGGGTATTACTCTGTCACCCAGGCTGGAGTGCAGTGGTGTGATCACAGCTTACCACAGCCTCAACCTGCCGAGCTTAAGTGATCCTCACCGCAGCCTCTCAAGTAGCTGGCATTATAGGCATGTACTACCATGCCTTGCTGACTTTTTTTTTTTTTTAACTTTTTGTGGGGATGGGTTTTTGCCATGTTGCCCAGGCTGGTCTCGAACTCCTAGGCTCAAGTGATCCATGCTCCTTAGCCACCCAGAGTGCTGGGATTACAGGCGTGAACGACTGCGCCCAGCCCAGATGGACTATGTGTATTAAATGTTTCCTGGTTGCTTTCAGTGGCTTAAGCCTGTAATCTCAGCATTTTGGGCGGCTGAGGCAGGAGGATTGCTTGAGCCCTGGAGTTAGAGACCAGTCTGGGCAACATAGTGAGATCTTGTTTCTACGGAAAACTTACAAAATTAGGCCCAGTGCATTGGCTCATGCCTGTACTCTTAGCATTTTGGGAGGCCAAGGTGAGTGGATTGCCCGATCTCAGGAGTTCGAGACCAGCCTGGGCAACATGGTGAAACTTCGTCTCTACTAAAATGCAAAAAATTAGCCAGATACGGAGGTGTACCTGTAATCCCAGCTACTTGGGCTGAGGCAGGAGAATCACTTGAACCCGGGAGGTGGAGGTTGCAGTGAGCTGAGATCATGCCACTGCACTCCAGCCTAGGCAACAGAGCGAAACTCAGTCTCAAAAAAAAAAAGAAAAAAAAATTAGCCTGGGGTGGTGGTGCGGTAGTCCTGACGACTCTGGATGGTGAAGTGGGAGGATCCTTTAAGCCTGAGAGATCGAGGCTGCAGTGAACCTTGACTTTGCCACTGCACTTCAGAGTAAGACCCTGTCTTTAAAGAATAAAATAGAATAAAAGTTTGCTTATTTACACTTATTTTTCTGCCTTCAGGCTCTCCCAGCCTCTCTATTCAACCCTAATGGTGCCATGCCACTGGATTTAATTTTTAAAATATGATCTTATATCATTCTCTGTTAGGTTCTCTACTGCCTGTTGAATAAAGTCAAAATCTTTATACTGTTGTTCTGACCTGCCTTTCCTGACCTGTTTTCTGTCAAGTCACAGATACACACTTGAATTCCTACACATACCTCAGACTTTCACTCTCTCTCAAACCTTCAGCAATACAAAATTGCTTGCTTTGTCATTTCATCTGTCTGGAGTAAGCCCTTACCTTTTTTTTTTTTTTTTTTGCCTTCCAAAACCTACTTATCCCAAAATACCACCCCAATAAGCCTTTCTTGAAACCAAAGTTTCCTTCTGTTTTTCATTGTCAGTCAGACTTCATGAGAGCAGTTATCTTATTATTGATAATTGTACGTATGTCCTTCTACTACTGATTAAGCTCCTTGAGGACTCATATTCATTGTTTTCTCTTTAGCATTTTGTAGGGTGCCTAGAATTTAGAAGGCTTAATAATTTAAAGTACATCAAAAAAGTCTTTGATAGGTATGTAATTTTGAGGAGCTGCTGCTGAAAGTGCTCTTAGCATAGGTTTAGGGCAGGCCTCTGTTACTTTTAGCAAATGTGTGATTATGGATTTTTCTAGTGATTAGAAATGTAGGCCTATGTACTGTTTTCTCTCCATTAACTATGGGTGTTTTTCTTTTAGGCTTCTTTGTTTCAAATGAACTATCTTATTTGGTCTTGTCATACCCAATTATGGGTTGACTGATGCTATTGCTTTTCAGTGAGCCGATAATAAAACATTTTCTACTTTTTCTTTTTTTTTGAGACAGAATTTTACTCTGTCGCCCATACTGGACTGTGGTGGTACGATCTTGGCTCCCTGTAACCTTTGCCTCCCGGGTTCAAGCAGTTCTCCTGCCTTAGTCTCCTGAGTAGCTGGGACTACAAGGCATGTGCTACCACACGCAGCTAATTTTTTTATTTTTAGTAGAGACGTGTTGGCCAGGCTGGTCTGGAACTCCTGACCTCAGGTGAGCCACTGAGCCTGGACTTTCTGCTTTTTCTTAAATCACTGTAGTGACTTAGATTTTATAGACTATAGCACAGTTTTTGCGTCTTGTCTATTAGACATTCAGTTATTTCCAATTTTTTGATGGTATACGTGGGCAAGAATTTTGGGTGTGTATATCTGAAAGTGATACATACTGAGTGGTCATTGAGTGTTGGATGAAATTTTAGGTGTCTATTTTGTTAGGTGCTTTCTTTCCATCTGCCCATAGGAACTGTGAATGTGAGTCATTGAAAGCAGAGTACTTTCTTGTTTTTTGTTTGTTTGTTTATTTTTGTTTTTGAGATAGAGTCTCGCTGTCACCCCGGCTGGAGTGCAGTGGCACAATCTCAGCTCACTGCAACCTCAGCCTCCCAGATTCAAACAATTCTCCTGCCTCAGCCTCCCAAGTAGCTGGGATTATAGGCATGTGCCACCACACCTGGGTAATTTTTTGTGTTTTTAGTAGAGATGGGATGTCACCATGTTGGTCAGGCTGGTCTCGAACTCCTGACCTCATGATCCACCCACCTTGGCCTCCCTGAGTGGCTGGGATTACAGGCGTGAGCCACCACGCCCGGCCACAGAGTTCTTTCTTACTGATCTTCTATTCCCCATTGCGTAGCACATTGCCTGCTAAGCAGGAGGCACTTGTTTTCCTGAATGAGTTTAAGGATATTCCTAAGTTCTATGGAGCTCATCCCCAACCACTGTGAAAGTTTAATCCTGCTTCTGGGACTAGAAAGAGTTGAATATGTCGATAACGGTAGCCTCCAGGTAAAGATGGATTTCAGTTCCACGTAAGTGTTGATAATGTAGTCAGGTCTTGAATTAGGATGATGAAATGTCCAAGCCCAAAACTGGGAAACAACATGATGGGAAGGGAATCTTTTTTTCCTTTATTTTGTAGTTTTCCCCTTTGAAAATATCATGGGGCATCTATTTAGTATATATGACATCATCTGTGGTTCAGTTCTTTAGTGTAACTACATTTTTTCCGTTTATTCAGAACACATTTACTGAATGCCATCTATGTTAATAAAATGGACATGATCCTTGCTCTTATGGAGTAAATTATGGCTCAGTAAGGCAGTGAGAAACTGAATAGCTAATAAGTATGTTTGGTGACTTTAAGTGAGGGGACCTATGGAAATTGGGTATTCTAGCCTCAGAGAAAGAGTTCCTTGGGAATAACCGTTAATTGACTGATATATAGAGGATAAATTAGAGTTAAATTAGTCATACGTTAGAATGATCAACTCTATATATGTATAGGTAGCTGATAATCATTGTACAATGAATAACAGATTTTATTGTTTTTTCCTATGTATGTATTGTTTGTATTTATTAGAGACTAGGTCTCACTTTGTTGCCCAGCCTGGAGTGCAGTGATATGATCATAGCTCACTATAACTCTGAACTCCAGGGCTCAAGTGATTCTCCTGCCTCAGACTTCCAAGTAGCTAGTACTACAGGTAGACACCACTGTGCCTATTATTTATTTATTTTGGAGATGGAGTTTTGTTCTTGTTGCCCAGGCTGCAGTGCAATGGCACAATCTTGGCTCACCACAACCTCTGCCTCCTAGGTTCAAGTGATTCTCTGCCTCAGCCTCCGGGTAACTGGGATTACAGGTGCCCGCTGCGCCACCATGCCCAGCTAATTTTGTATTTTTAGTAGAGATGGGGTTTCTTCATGTTGGTCAGGTTGGTCTCAAACTCCCAACCTCAGGTGATCCGCCCGCCTCCACCTCTCAAAGTGCTGGGATTACAGGCGTGAACCACCACACCCGGCCAATTATTTTTAAATTATTTGTAGAGACTGGGTTTTGCCATGTTGCCCAGGCTGGTCTTGAACTCCTGGCCTCAAGTGATTCTCCTGCCTTGGCTTCCCAAAGTGCTGAGATTATAGGCATGAGCCCCTGCCTGGCCAACTTCTGTTTTTGTTTTTCTTTTCCTGACGGATTGTCTTAACGGCTGTTTTTATTTATTATTATACATATATTTTTGAGATGAAGTTTTGCTCTTGTCACCCAGGCTGGAATGCAGTGGTGCGATCTCAGCTCACTGCAACCTCTGCCTCCTGGGTTCAAGCAATTTTCCTGCCTCAGCCTCCCAATTAGCTTGGATTATAGGCGCCTGCCACCACACTCAGCTAATTTTTGTATTTTTAGTAGAGACAGGGTTTCACCATGTTGGCCAAGCTAGTCTTGAACTCCTGACCTCAGGTGATCCGCTCACCTCGGCCTCCCAAAGTGCTGGGATTACAGGTGTGAGCCACCACGCCCAGCCCTGTTTTTATTTTTTTTTTTAACCAAACTGCATCATAACCTCTTCTTTGTTTAAGGGAAGCTAGGAAATCTTTAGTTAGGTAAGTACAGTGCTCCTCAATTAAAATGAAGGTTTCTCTTTTTTTGTTGTTTTGTTTTGTTTTGTTTGAGACAGAGTCTCAATCTGTTGCCAGTCTGGAGTATAGTGGCGGGATCTTGGCTCACTGCAACCTCCAACTCTCTGGTTCAAGCAATTCTCCTGCCTCAGTCTCCCAAGTAGCTAGGATTACAGGCACGTGCCACCACACCCAGCTAAGTTGTGTATTTTTAGTAGAGACGAGGTTTCACCATGTTGGCCAGGCTGGTCTCGAACTCGTGACCTCAGGTGATCCACCCACCTCAGCCTCCCAAAGTGCTGGGATTACAAGAGTGAGCCACCGTGCCCTGCCAAGAGTTTCTTTTGTAGGGAAGAAGGAAAAAAGAAAATTGATTACATAATAGCCATGTAGAGGATAAAGGGGCAAGAATGAACTCAAGATCATTTAGGAAATCTTTTTAGGTACCTTAGGCAAGAGATTATTGTAGTATGGGGCTAGAGTTAAATAGGTAGCTGAAAAGAAGTTAGAAGTATTTGGAAGACCTTCTGTCACCCAGGCTGAAATGCAGTGGCTCAGTCATAACTCAGTGCAGCCTCAAACTCTTGGTCTTAAGTGATCTTCCTGCCTCAGCCTCCTGAGTAGCTGGGATGGGACTCCAGGCACGTGCTACCACACCCAGCTACCACTTTTTATTAAGAAAATTTTCAAGTGGAAAAGTCGAAAGAACAGTATAGTTTGTATCCTCACTAGCTAAGATCATGTTGCTCTCATGAATATAATTCACTACCAAAAACTTGAGCATGCATTTCTTAAAAATAATATTCTTTTGGTTGGGCATAGTGGCTTACTCCTGTAAGACTAGGTTAGGAGGCTGAGGCAGGAGCATAAATTGAGCCCAGGAGTTCGAGACCAGTCTGGGCAACATGATGAAAGCCCATCTCTACAAAAAGTGGGAAAAATTAGTCGGTGTGATGGCATGTGCCTGTGGTCCCAGCTACTTGGGCAGTCTAGGTGGGAGGATTGCTTGAGCCCAGTAGATACAGTGGCGTGATCATGGCTCACCGCATTGACTGCACTCCAGCCTGGGCCACAGGGTAAGATCTTTACTAAAAAAAAAAAAAAAAAAAAATCTTCCAGTTAACTTAAAAGTCTTATCTATGTAAAGTACACAGATTGTATTCTTGGGTCTTTTAAAATTTATGATCACTTCTCCACATACCTTTCTTTTTTTTCCTCATCTCATTAACACTGAAAATCCTGATGTCAGCCAGGCGTGGTGGGTCACGCCTGTAATCCCAGCACTTTGGGAGGCTAAGGCAGGTGGATCACCAGGTCAGGAGATTGAGACCATCCTGGCTAACACAGTGAAACCCTGTCTCTACTAAAAATACAGAAAATTAGCCAGGTGTGGTGGCACGTGTCTGTAGTCCCAGCTATTTGGGAGGATGAGGCAGGAGAATCACTTGGACCTGGGAAGGGGAGGTTGCAGTGAGCTGAGATCATGCCACAGACTCTATGTCAAAAAATTAAAAAAATTCTGATATCTATGATTCCGAGTTTAGGTGTAAAGGTTTGATTAGTTTCAGATTAAACATTTTGGTAAGAAGACCCCAAGTGATGTTGTGGACTTCATATTGAATCATATTAGTACATGTGTAATTTCAGATTGTCTCACTATTAGTGATGCTTAGTTACTTGTTTAATCATTTGATTAAGGTAGGAATCGAAAGATTTCTTTGTAAAGGTACATTTTATTCTCTTTGCAATTAGCAAGTAAATGGTGGATTAATTCTTTGGCATCCTGGAAATAATCTTATTCCCAGCACCCTTTTACCAGGCGCACTCTCACGCACACCCACTGTCACTCATTCTGGGACAGTTTAGCCATGCCAGTTAATCTGACATGTTTATCTTTGGGATTTGGGAGGAAACTCACAAAGACATGGGGAGAACATGCAAGTCCACATAAGACAGCCACCCCTGTGAAAAATCGTTTTTTTTTCCTTACAAACATTATAAGAAAATGATGTTATCCAAGGACCTGCTGTATTTTCTCTCTAGGTTTTTTTTTTTTTTTTTTTTTTTTTTTTTTGAGATTGAGTCTTAAGCTCTGTTGCCCAGGCTGGAGTGCAGTGGCGTGATCTCGGCTCACTGCAACCTCTGCCTCCTGGGTTCAAGTGATTCCCTTGCTTCAGCCTCCCACGTAACTGGGATTACAGACATGTGCCATCACACCTGGATAATTTAGTAGAGACAGGGTTTCACCATGTTGACCAGGCTGGTCTTGAAATACTAACCTCAGGTGATACGCCCTCCTTGCCTTTTTTTTTTTTTTTTTCCCCTTGAGGCAGGGTCTCACTCTGTCACCCAGACTGGAGTGCAGTGGTCCAACTTTGATTCACTGCAACCTCTGCCTCCCAGCTTCTAAGAATCCTCCCACCTCAGCCTCCTGAGTAGCTGGGATTAAGATATGCACCACCATGCCTAGATAATTTTGGGGTTTTTTTTTTTTTTTTTGTACAGACAGGATTTCGCCTTGTTGCTCAGGCTGGTCTTGAACTAAGTTCAAGCAATCCATCTGCCTCGACCTTCCAAAGTATTGGGATTAAAGGTGTGAGCCATCACACCTAGCCTTGCTGTCTTCTCTTAAAGAGATTAATAAATTTGAGTGAAAACTCAGGTTGTCCTTGTAATTTAAATTTTGTTAAGGGAAAATAATAACATTTAAAATGATTGTTTCTCTGTGTTAATGATGGGTACTGTACAATTAATTTCCTTTTTTTAAAAATTTTTTTCTTTTTTTTTTTTTTGAGACGGAGTTTTGCTCATTACCCAGGCTGGAGTGCAATGGCGCAATCTCGGCTCACTGCAACCTCCACCTCCTGGGTTCAAGCAATTCTCCTGCCTCAGCCTCCCGAGTAGCTGGGACTACAGGCGCGCGCCACCATGCCCAGCTAATTTTTGTATTTTTGGTAGAGACGGGGTTTCACCATGTTGACTAGGATGGTCTCGATCTCTTGACCTCGTGATCCACCTGCCTCGGCCTCCCAGAGTGCTGGGATTATAGGCGTGAGCCACTGCACCCGGCCTAAAATTTTTGTTTTTCTTTTTGTGAGAGAGTTTTGCTCTTGTTACCCAGCCTGGAGTGCAGTAGCGCAGTCTTCGCTCACTGCAACCTTTGCCTCCTAGGTTCAAGTGATTCTCCTACCTCAGCCTCCCAAATAGCTGGGACTACAGACATGCACCACCACACCTGGCAATTGTTTTGTATTTAGTAGAGATGGGGTTTCACCACCTTGGTCAGGCTGGTGTCAAACTCCTGACCTCAGGTGATCCACCTTCCTCAGCCTTCCAAAGTGCTAGGATTACAGACATGAGCCACCACACTTGGCCCCTTTTTAAAAATTAAAATAAAAATTCTTCTCATCCAGGCTGGAGTGTGGTGGCACAATCATGGCTTACTACAACCTCAAACTCCTGGGCTCAAGTGAGCCTCCACCCTCAGCCTCCCAAGTAGCTGAGACTGCAGGAATGCACCACCACACCTAATTTTTGTGTTTCTTGTAGAGATGGAGTTTTGCTATGTTGACTAGGCTGGTCTTGAATTCCTAGGCTGAATCCTCTTGCCTCAGCCTCCCAAAGTGCTGGAATTACAGGTATAAACCACCGCACCCGGCCGAAACTGTACTTTTTTATCTTCTAGTACACCTTGTAATTTTTTGTTGAGAAGTGGGTATGAGCCGGGCATGGTGGCTGAAGCCTGTAATGCTAGCACTTTGGGAGGCTGAGGCAGGTGGATTGCTTGAGTTCAGGAGTTCAAGACCAGCCTGGACAACATGGTGAAACCCTGTCTCTACAAAAAATACACAAAATAGCTAGGCATGGTAGTAGATGCCTATAGGCCTAACTACTTGGGGGGCTGAGGCAGGAGAATTACTTGAGCTCTGGAGGCAAAAGTTGCGGTGAGTTGAGATGGCGCAACTGCCCTTCAGCCTGGGGAAAGAGTGAGACCCTGTTTGGGGAAAAAAAAAACAACAACATGTTTTACTGGGTAAAAGTAACTGAGTTTACTAAGTAAAAATAAGCCTTTAGTGTAGGGCATTATGTTTATCTGACTAGGGATTGGGCTATATTGGATAATATTTGTTGTAGCTGTAGGTGTGAGAACTAGCATTTCCTCCAGTGTTCTTGTTTTTGTTTCCTTTGTTGTCTTGGGGTTCCTTACAAACTTTTTAAATAAGGCCTGACACATGCAGTTATATTTTTTCTTTTTTACTTTTTAAATTCCTTTTAAATATTGCACAAATGTAATTGTTTGAGTAATGTCCTGTTATACAAAAGCCCTCTAGGCCAGACGTGGTGGCTGACAACTGTAATCCCAGCACTTTGGGAGGCCGAGGCAGGCAAATTGCTTTAGCCCAAGAGTTCAAGATTTGCAGACATATAGAGACGTGGTGAAACCGTCTCTACAGAAAATGCAAACATTAACCAGGCATGGTGTCCTGGTTACTCACAGCTACTCAGGAGGCTGAGGTAGAAGGATTACTTGAACCCAGAAGGCAGTTTGCGTTGAGCCATGATCTTGCCACTGCACTCCAGTCTGGGTGACAGAGCAAGATCCTGTCTCAAAAAAAAAGCCCCTCTTGATGGTAAGGTTTCAGCATTCTGTTGTCCTATAATTGGATTTTAGTCTTTTAGTGAATCTGTGTGCCTAGGGTGTAATATTCACAGTTGCATCTCAGTTTACTCCCTCCTTAGGTGAGATTGGATGGCTAGATGGGGGTGGGGTTGGGTTTTTCACTTTCCTCAGGTCAGTTAGCTCTGATAAAATTCCAGTTGATTAACTTCTGGTGAAATATTTCTTTTTAAGAAGAACAGAATACTTTTGACTAATGTCAGAATGGCTAGTTTTCCCCTTCTTCCTACCAGAAGCATGCAGGGAATTTTCCATACTCACTGTGAGAACCTCCTGCATTCAAGTGATCTTCCTGCCTCAGCCTTCTGAGTATTTGGTACTACAGGTGCACACCACCACACTTGGCTAATTTTTGTATTTTTAGTAGAGACCAGGTTTTTCCATGTTGCTCAGGCTGGTCTTGAACTCCTGGGCTCAAGCAGTCTCTCCACCTTGGCCTCCCAAAGTGTTGGGATTATAGGTGTGTACCACTGCACCTGGCCTTTTTTTTTTTTTTTTTTTTTTAGTACTATTGCAAATATTTGGGTTTTTTAAATAAAACAAATTTATTCTCAGGGTTCTGGAGGCTAGAAATTGGAAATCAAGCTGTCAGCAGGGTCAGATTCCCTCTGAAACCTCTGGAGAATCCTTCCCTGCCTCTTCCTAGTTTTTCTTGGTTTGCCAGTGTTTGTGGTGTTCCTTGGCTTGTAGATGCATCACCCCAATAATCTGTCTTCATGTGGCATCCTCCCTATGTGTCTGTCTTAACATGTTGACTGGGCTGGTGTTGTACTCCTGACTTCAAGTGATCCACCCACCTCAGCCTCCAAAAGTGCTGTGATTATAGGCGTGAGCCACCGCTCCTGGCCTGTTGTTATTTTTTAACTTTCTGTTAAAATTTTTGAACTTGCACTGAAGTTGAGAAAATAGAATAATAGATGTCATCACCCAGTTTCTTTCTTTTTTATAGAGACGGAGATCTTACTTTGCTGCCCAGGCTGGTCTTTAACTCCTGGGCTCAAACAGTCTTCCTGCCTCAGTCTCCCAAAGTGCTGGGATACAGGCGTGAGCCACCACTCCTGGCCTCCACTTTCTGTAGTTGTCAACATGTGGCCAGTTTTGTCTTTCAGATTCCCACTCCCTTCTAGATTATTTTGTTTGTTTCTTTGTTGAGATGGAGTCTCTTTCTGTCTCCCAGGCTGGAGTGCAGTGGCATGATCTCAGCTTCTGCAACCTCTGCCTCCTGGGCTTAGAGCCTCCTGGGTAGCTGGGACTACAGGTGTGTGCCACCACACTTGGCTAATTTTTTGTGGTTTTAGTGGAGATGGGGTTTCACCATGTTGGTTAGACTGGTCTCAAACTCCTGGCATTAGATGATCCATCTGCCTCGACCTCCCAAAGTGCTAGGATTACCAGCATGAGCCACTGTGCCTGTCGTCTTCTAGATTATTTTGAAACAAATCTGAGATATTTTACAGCAAACCCCAGAATTCTGTCATTGTACAGTGAATAGTTCATTGTGGATCTTTAACATACAAGGACGTTGTTATGAAACCCAATCAAGTGTCTTATTACATCCAACAAAAGAAACACAAATTTTTTAATATCATGTAATAACACAGTACATGCTCAGGTTTCCTTGACCTCTGATATACCTTTTTACAGTTACCTTATTATTCTTAATGGTTGTAATCATTTAGTTTACTCTCTAGTCCTTTTATGTCACAAGCAGTCTTAGAGTACAAATGTTGTATCGCATACAGAGGATCGTATTGTGTAGGAAAAACATGGACAACAAAGACTGAATTGAAAAGGTGATACTGGAGAGTAGGACTTGATGTGAAGAAGTTTGAGGAGTAGCTTTGACTATTTTTCTTTTCTCTTCATGTAATAATCTTAAGGGTTTTGTCCAGGCACGGTGGCTCATGCCTGTAATCTTAGCACTTTGGGATGTCAAGGCATCCCAAAATGCCTTGGGTAGATCACCTAAGGTCAGGAGTTCGGGACCAGCCTGACCAACACATGGTGAAACCCTGTCTACTAAAAATACAAAAATTGGCCGAGTGTGGTGGCGCATGTAATCCCAGCTACTCGGGAGGCTGAGGCAGGAGAATCGATTGAACCCGGGAGGCAGAAGTTGCAGTAACCCAAGATCGTGCCATTGTACTCCAGCCTGGGCGACAGAGTGAAACTCCATCTCAGAAAAAAAATCATCATAATCATCATCATCTTAAGGGTTTTTTCTTAATAATCTTAAGGTTTCTTATGAGGGAGTGCTGAGACAGGGTGCACACTAGTCACCTAGGCAGTTCAGTGGCAAGATCACTGCTCACTGCAGCTTCGACTTCTTGGGCTTAGGTGATTCTCCCATCTCAGCCTCCTGTGTTGCTGGGACTATAGCCACGCACCACCACACCCAGCTGATTTTTTTGTCACCATGTTGCCTGTACTGATCTTTTTTTTTTTTCTTTTCCATAAGGATAGGGATGGGGTGGTCTTGAATCCTGGTTTGAAATAATCAGCCCACCTCAACCACCCAAAGAGCTACTATTACAGGTGTGACCCACTGTGCCTGGCCTAATCTTAAGATTGAAGTATGTAAATTCTAAAAGTTGAGTAAGTGTAAAATAAAAACTCTAAGTGATAAAGTATTGTGTCACAGTGTAAATGGCAGTATTTTTTTTTTTTTTTTTTTTTTTTTACTGGCATACATTGAGGTGTCCTCTAATTTAAATCTTAGAAGTAGGCCGGGTGCAGTGGCTCACACCTGTAATCCCAGCACTTTGGGAGGCCAAGGTGGGTGGATCATGGAGTTCGAGACCAGCCTGGCCAATATGGTGAAACCTCGTCTCTGCTAAAAAATATATAACAAATTAGTCAGGAGTGGTGGTACATGATATAGTCCTATCTACTAGGGAGGGTGAGGCAGGAGAATCGCTTGAACCTGGGTAATGGAGGTTGCAGTGAACTGAGATTGCGCCATTGCACTCCAGCATAGGCGATGGAGCGAGACTGCATCTCAAAAAATAAAAATTAAAAAAAAATCTTAGAAGTGAAAGAAAAGCTCTGTCTTGACTCCTGAATGAGTTTCAAAACCTGGCTCCACTGATTATTAGCTTTGTGACTTTGTTGCCTCAGCTTCCTTATTGGTAAGCACATAAGTTTGTTATAAGATTGAGTTATTATATACACATCAGTTAATATATTGCCTGTAAATTATCTATAAATATGAGCTGGGAGTGGTGGCTTACACCTGTAATCCCAACAATTTGGGAGGCTGACTGAGGCAGGAGAATTGCTTGAGCCCAGGAGTTTGGGGCTGCAGCGAGCTATGATGTACCACCGTATCTCCTGCCTGGATGGTAGAGCAAGATGCTATTTCTGTTTTTTAAAATTGGATATGTATTAGCTATTATTGATCATTCAGCAACATTAGCAACTATTTCCTTGAAATATTCTTCCTGTAGTGTTGATGATAACAGACTATCCAAATATCTCCCTCCCTTCCTCCCTTCCTCCCTTTCCCCTTTCCTTTGCCTTTCCCCTTCCTTTTCTTCCCTTCTTTTTCTTTCCTTTTTTTTCTTTTTAAGGAGTCTTACTCTGTCACCCAGGCTGGAGTGCCGTGCTTCCATCTCATTTCACTGCTACCTCCGTCTCCTGGGTTCAAGCGATGCTCCTGCCTCAGCCTCCAGAGTAGCTGGGATTACAGGCAGGCACCACCATGCCCCCAGCTAATTTTTGTGTTTTTAGTAGAGACAGGGTTTCACTATGTTGGCCAGGCTGATCTTGAACTCCTGACCTTAGATGATTTGCCCACCTTGGCCTCCCAAAGTGCTGGGATTGCAGGCATGAGCCACAGTGCCTGGCCTTTCCTATCTTCCTAAAATATATTCAGACCAGATCACTCCTGAACCAGAGACCTGAATTTTTGTTTGTCTATTTGGTTGTTTGGATTTTCACAGATACCTTGTATCCAACATGTCTCAAACAGATTTTTCTCCTCCTCCTCAAATCCTGACTCCTCAATTCTTTGTTTCCTTGTCTTAGTTTGTTTTACTGTCATCTACCCAGCAAAAAATCCCCTCCTCTAAGATCATACACTTTTAGTTAGCAGTAACTAAGTCCTTTAGGTTTTGCTTCCTGTCTGTCTTAATTCATCAACTTCTTTTCATTGCACTGGGCCTTATTGGCATCTCTCACAGGATTCCTAAGTATTCTCTCTAATCCTCCTCCAGGCATTTCCCCCTAATCCAGCTAGGTGATCTCTAAAAGACCCAGATCTGATTGTTATAACACTTCAATTTTTTATTATTCTTCATGACCCTGAATAATCTGGCTCTTGACTACTTCTCCTGCCTCATTTCTACATTTTTATTCTTTGTATTGTAGTCACATTGGTGGCTTTTCAATTCCTAAACTTGCCAAGTCCTTTGTTTGCCTCTATTTTGCACAGTATGTACTCTCTGCCTTAAATGTTGGCTTTACCTAACATTAAGTCTTTTAAAAGTAGTTTCCTCAAGGAAGCTTCCTCTTTCTAGATTTTCTCTTTGCTAAATGTTCTTCATAGGATCCTGTACTTCATTTAAAAATTATATAATTAGTTGTTCAGTACCTTAGAATGAAAAAACTATCGATTTAGGGTAGAAAAAATTTCTAGTTGGTCATTATACCACCAGTATCTGTTATAATGCCTTGCAGATAGCAAGTACTCAGTAAATATTCATGGATTGATAAATTTGGAGCTTGAATTAATCTTCATTGTAGATTGTGTAAAGTTTGACAGAAGTCCAGAACTTAACTTTTTTTTTTTTTTTAAAGATGGGGGCTCACTATCACACAGGCTGGTGTGCAGTGGCACAATCAGAGCCCACTGAACCCTTGACCTCTTGGGCTCAAGTGATTCTCCCACCTCAGCCTCCTGAGTAGCTGGGATTACAGGCACATGTGTTTGTTTTTTTTTCCCCCCTATACAGATGGGAGTTTCACTGTGTGGCCCAGGCTGATTTCAAACTCCTGGGCTCAGGTGATCCTCCTTCCTTGGCCTCCCAAAGTATTGGGATTACAGTTGTGATTTAAAAATTGCTTGCTGCAGCCAATTGTGGTGTCTCATGCCTGTAATCCCAGCAGTTTGGGAGGTCAAGGTGGGTGGATCACTTGAGGTCAGGAGTTCAAGACCAGCCTGGCCAACGTGGTGAAACTATTTCTACTAAAAATACAAAAATTAGCCAGGCATGGTGGCAGGCGGCTGTAATTGCAGCTGCTTTGGAGGCTGAGGCACAAGAATCACTTGAACCCCCAAGAGGGGGAGGTTGCAGTTGCGCCACTGCACTCCAGCCTGTGTGACAGAGCCAGACTCCGTCTCATAAAAAAAAAAATGCTAGTTGCTATAGCTTCTTTATTTTTTGTTTCTTCTAATTTTTTTTTTTTTTTGAGACAGAGTCTCACTTTATTGCCCAGGCTGGAGTGCAGTGGTGCGGTCTCCACTCACTGCAACCTCTGCCTCATGGGTTCAAGTGATTCTCCTGCCTCAGCTGGTCTCGAACTCCTGACCTCAGGTGATCTTCCCACCTCGGCCTCCCAAAGCACTGGAATTACAGGCATGAGCCACTGCGCCCGGCCATCTTGTATTCTTTTTAATGTGGATACCAGAAAATTTTACATTACATATGTGGCTTATGTTATATTGTATTGAATACTGCTGGTGTAGGACTTGTTTTTAGTAAAGATCATACGTGCATCTCCATGGCCTCAGGTTTTCATTCTCCCAATCCGTTTGTTTTTATGTCACTTATACTTTGGGAATGTTATGTGCCATAAGCTTCAGAATTTAAAAAAATTTAACTGCCTATGCCAGGCACGGTTGCTCGTGTGTGTAATCTCAGAGTTTTGGGAGACCAAAGTGGGCAGATCACTGGAGATCAGGAGTTCAAGACCACCCTGGTCAACATAGCAAAACCTTGTCTCTACTACAAAAAAATTAGCCAGGTATGGTGGTGGGCACCTGTAATCCCAGTTACTCGGGAAGCTGAGGCAGGAGAATTGTTTGAACTCAAGAGGCAGAGGTTGCAGTGAGCTGAGATTGTGCCACTGTGCTCCAGCCTGGGTGACACAGCAATACTCCATCTAAAAAAAATTAAAAATTAAAAAAAATAAATTTAACTACCTAGAAGGTAGAAATTGTGTTTATTTCTTAGGGCTTTGAATAATAGGGGATATTAATTATGAAAACATAATGGCAACTATTAAGCTTTTAAAGTATCATTTCCAACAAATTAGGAAGAACTGAATTTCAGATGGAGTCTTGCTGTGTCCCCAGGCTGGAGTACAATGACGCTATCTGGGTTCACTGCAACCCCCACCTCCCAGGTTCAAGTGATTCTCCTGCCTCAGCCTCCTGAGTAGCTGGGATTACAGGCACTTGCCACCATGCCAGGTTAATTTTTGTATTTTTTAGTAGAGACGGAGTTTTGCCCAATCCGAGGCAGAGGAACTTCTGACCTCAGGTGATCCACCTGCCTTGACCTCCCAAAGTGTTGAGATTACAGGTGTGAACCACTGTGCCCCGCCTAAATTTCACTTCTATGTGCATGATAATGATGAGCAGGGCTTCTAAAATAGTTGTGGCTTGATGAGGAAACAAATTAGTAATTTTTTTATATTAATGAAAATTACTTATAACTTTAGGGGGCATTTAGAATTTGTCTTATTTGAAATTCGGATTTAAATTTTATTTTAGAGCACATTTTTTATAATAAATAGAAGTGAGGCTAAGATGGTTAGTTATTCTTTTTAAAAAATGCAGTATTTGCTTTGGGTTAAAATTTTCTGCTCCAACATCATTATCAAGAGTCAATGTGTTACAGTGATAAATTCAGCACTTACTGTGTGGCAGGCATTGTTCTATAGACTATATTCGTTAAATGCACCGGTGAACCCTATGAGGAACTATCTTATCCTTAGATCACAGAGGATGAAACTGGAGTGCAAAGTGGTTAATTAACTTGTTCATAGCTAGTAAGTTTTAAACAGGTTAAACAACAGTATACTTTGTATTTAGTCTTTATAGGATAAAATCTTCAGTGTTTAGTTTTTCCCACTAGAATGTCAGCTCCAAGTGGGACTTAGGTTTTGTTCACTAACATTTGAGATATCATATAAAGACCCTAGTCATTATTTGAAAGAATTTTTATAGTGATGATGGTAACAATGACAATATCATTTTACTGAGAAATGTGGCCTTGGAAATATATTAGAACTGCTTTGAGTTCTTTGCTATTGGTTGTTGACAATAATGTTCTCTTTTTTTAACCTCATTAAGATTAGCTTCAACATTATGTGCTATTATGCATGCTTGATGTGTATCTTAAAATTGCCAACTTCTATAGCTTCTTTCTTTTTTTATTTTTATTTTTATTTTTTTAATTTTTGTGACAGAGTCTTGCTTTGTAGCATAGGCTGAAATGCAGCAACCTCTGCCTCCTGGGTTCAAGCAATTCTTATGCCTTAGCCTCCTGAGTAGGTGGGATTACAGACGTGTGCTACCATGCACAGCTAATTTTTATATTTTTAGTAGAGACAAGGTTTCGCCATGTTGGCCAGGCTGGTCTCAAATTTCTTGCCTCAAATGATTCACCTGCCTTGGCCTCCCAAGCGCTGGAATTACAGGGGTGAGACACCCTGCCCGGCCTAGCTGCTATAGCTTCTATATATCTATTCCTTTCATGTATTAGGATTGCCTTGAAGCCCCAAGGGAACATCAGAAAAAAACAAGACTACCAGAGGTCCCACTGTATGTTTAGCTGAGTTGGGAGAAGAAAGTTTATAAAAGCAGTCTTTCAGCTATCCTCTTGAAAGATTTACAGTGATAACAACACAGTTCTTCAGAATTTCACCCAAAAGCTTCAGCTGTCTTGGTTGTTGTAGTCATTAAAATGAATAACACATTATTTTGTTACTTATTTTTAGATACTACATTTTATTCTTAGACAATAGAAACACAATTGTGAATTAATTTTATAAAATAGAGCTTTAAAATTCAAGGTTTTTTTTTGTTTTGTTTTTTTTTGGAGACAGAATCTCACTCTATTACCAAGGCTGGAATGTGGTGGCGCAATCTCGGCTCACTGCAACCTCTGCCTCCCAAGTTCAAGCAATTCTCCTGCCTCAGCCTCCTGAGTAGCTGGAACTACAGGTGCCTATCACCATGCCCAGCTAATTTTTGTATTTTTAGTAGAGATGGGGTTTCGTCATGTTGGTCGGGCTGGTCTCTAATTCCTGACCTCAAGTGATTCACCAGCCTCGGCCTCCCAAAGTGCTGGGATTACGGTCGTTAGCCACTGCACCCAGCCAAATTAAAGGTTTTATAGTTAATGTTGTTTGGGAAAGGGGAACTATGCTGCTTACTTGTACCCAAGAAACTTAATTCTGAAAGTATTCTCATTTTATAGGAATAAAATTGAGAATTAGATGTTAAGTGATACACCTGAATGAATACCACAAGTAACTGACAGAACTAGCATTCAGCGCATGTATGTCTTACTCCAAAGGGCATGCCTTTTGTAATACTGTCATCTTTCATCATTCTCCATGTCTTGCTTACAGTTCCTGACTCTTGAAGTGAGACTTTAAGTTCATTTGTGGGAGCAGTGGGATTGGAGTTTTAGATGGTGAAATAATCGGATGTTTGAATTAAACTGTGGTGGTATAAAGAATAGTAGTTGCTTGATGGAAAATTGAGCTGTGAAAAATTTTTGGCTTAACTTTCCTTTCCTACTCTAAACCCTGTAGAATGCTTTTTTTTTTTTTTTTTTTTTTGTCTTTTTGAAACAATCTTGCTGTGTTGCCCAGGCTAAAGAGCAGTGGCAAAATCTTGGCTCACTCCAACCTCCACTCCCTGGGTTCAAACGGTTCTAGTGCCTCAGCCTCCCAAGGAGCTGGGACTACAGGTACACACCATGATGCCTGGCTCATTTTTTGTATTTTTAGTAAAGATGGGGTTTCACCATATTGGTCTTGAACTCCTGACTCAGTGATCTGCCTCAGCCTCCCACAGTGTTGGAATTATAGGCATAAGCCACTGCACTTGACTGGAATGATTTTTGTAATGGAATTCATCATGGTAATGGTATTTTCTTGAGCTGATATAGTACATTTTTTATAAAGTAATAGTGTTCTTTCACTAAAGTGAAAAAAAGAGCAATTTTTCTCTGATTTATAATTTGGGGGCTGAACGCCATGGCTCTTTTTGAGGCCGAGGCAGGAGACTGAAGCTGGTGGATTCATTGGGCCCAGAAGTTTAAGACCAGCCTGAGCAACATGCCAAAACCCCATGTCCACTAAAAATAAAAAAAATTTAGTCAGGCATGGTGGTGCGCACCTGTGGTCCCAGCGACTGGGAAGGCTGAGGTGGAGAATCACCTGAGCCTGGTAAGTTGAGGTACAGTGAACTGTGATTGTGCCACTGTATTCCAGCCTGGCTGTTGGGAGTGAGACCCTGTCTTAATAATTTGGGGACGATGTAGACAGAAATAAGGACAGAGGTATGAATAATTATTTAGTATTAACCAGAGATTTGGGGAGTTTCAAAAAGCAGGTTTTCTAATCTATCTCTCCTCCTCTCCCAAAAACTTTAATCAGGTCCTTTTTAGCATCCTAACATCTTAGCGTTATTTACATACTACGTTTTGGAAGTGGGATTGTGGAAAGCTGTCAAGGTCTTTGAAAGCATGATTAGCTAGATTATTATTTTTGTTTGTATTTTCAGTAGACAGTAATCCCAGCACTTTGGGAAGCCGAGGCAGGCAACTGCACTCCAGCCTGGGAGACAGAGCGAGACTCCATCTCAAAAAATATATATATTTTTTTCTGTTGCTAAAATGTACATTTTCACCTCTACCACAAATACCAAGGTTGTTAATAATTTTTTAAGGCATAAGTAGTAGTTTCTTATTGTACATATTTATAGTTAAATTTAGTTTTTGGATAAACAGTATTTTCCGAAAAATGTAAAAAGCCGGTACTAATTAGAAAGTAAGTTTTTAAATCCTGTGTTTTTATTAAAAGGATTAATTAGGAGTGGTGTGAACTTTTAAAAATGTAGGTTTTAAGTTATATATTTTTTCTGAACTAAACGTTCTGTACTAAAAATATTTAATATAGAGAAAAAAAGTAAAAATTGTGTCTCTTTTTGGGTTGTAGGAGGAAGCCAAAGACCTTTAAAACAGCAATTCTTGCGCTGTTTTATCTAATAAGTTTAAGAAAGTGCGTCTAAAAGCAAAAAACTTCACTTTTGAAATCTTGAGTGAGGCTTTCTTTCGTAAGAGTAGATATGTTGTGTCAACTAGGTAACAATATGGAATCCGAACCAAAAAAATGAAGATATAGGCTGGGCTTGGTGGCTCGCGCCTGTGATCCCAGCACTTTGGGAGGGTGAGGTGGGCGGATCATGAGGTCAGGAGTTCTAAACCAGCCTGGCCAACATGGTGAAACCCTGCCTCTATTAAAAATACAAAAATTAGCTGGGCCTGGTGGCACAGTCCTGTAATCCCAGCTGCTTGGGAGGCTGAGGTAGGAGAATCACTTGAACCTGGGAGGCAGAGGTTGCAGTGAGCCAAGATAGCACCATTGCACTCCAGCCTGGATGACAAGAGCAAGACTCCGTCTCAAAAAAACAGCAAAAAAAAGAAAATAGAACTTGTACTTTAGGGATTTTGGTTTAAAAAATTAAAAGGAGAGGATTTACTGAATTTTTAACATAGGTTTGAGAACATAAGTGCAGAGCTCATTTGCAGGCAGGCACTTACGAATGTTAATATGAATCCCACTGGATGGTTTTCTGAATCATTTAAGGTTATCGTGGCTCTGAGAATGAACTGTCCATAAGATTAAGAGACTCAGTAATGCTATATAGATAGGAAAGTACTTGGAGTAGTATAAAGTGCAAAATAAGTCAGTGTAGATAAATTTAAAGTAGGAGTCTGGGTTTTGGAAGTAGGTAGTTGCCATGTTAGTAAACTAAGCGGAAAAACAAAGAAGGCCTTAGATTCTTTTGAGGCATTTAGGCCTCTGGAATTTTCATGGAAAGGAAAATCAATTAGATGGCTAGAGCTTTCACCATTCTGGTGGATGGTGTACTATTTCATTCAGTTAAACTAAACATCTAGAGTTGTTATTGTTAGTTCAAGTGAGAGTTTACTGCCTAAATGGCTTTTAATGACCCTGAATATTCTGTTTATATGAGCAGAACCCATGTATCCTGGGGGGGATAGTGCAGAATACAGTATCTTAGCATTCATCTATGGATGATTAGATTTATCACTTTGGACCTAACATACATGGAATTGGCAAACATAAAATAGGTTTTATACTATTTTTCTCTAATAATATTCCTAGAAAGTCAAGAAGCCACTGTATTTTTGTTCAAAGTGGTGTTACTTCATTTAAAGCATTGAAGTTAAAATTTCTTAGTTTGTTTTAAATATTCTTAAAACTGGCTAATTAAGTCCTGGAAAAACCCAGACTTATTTTACTAGAGCAAATAATTAAGCTTATGAAAGAGGGGGTGAAATTTTTTATAGGTAATACATTAGGCGTTTTTCTTGCTGACATAACTAACATTTATTTTCTGTTTATTTTTAAGACGAGCAAAAATCAAATTAAAGTAGATCTTGTAGATGAGAATTTTACAGAATTAAGAGGAGAAATAGCAGGACCTCCAGACACACCATATGAAGGCAAGTACTTTTTTCTGTATCAAAATATTGTGCATATTAAAACTTGTCTGAAACATTAAATCAAAATAAGCTTAAACATCTATAAATTATATGGAGGGTAACTTCATTTGGCTTAGATATATAGCAGTTTTAAAAATATTAAATTTAGGTACTTAATATAGACTGGTGTTTCTTACTGAATTTTAGCTAATTTTTTTCTTTCCACAAAACAGTTTTAGCAGAGCTTTGTTAAAGATATTATAGGTTAGAATTTAATAGAATAAACATCTGGCATGTTAAATCTCTAAATTATATGGACTATAGACCCTCAATTACCCTTCATATGGCAACTAAAACAGACCTTGCCTTAAATATCTCACTGGTAAATGTTGCTTTTGTTTTTAAAGTTCTTTTTGTCATTTAGCATTTCATTCACTCATATGTACTTCATACAGGCTGTAGTCCAAATGTTTATTTTCTTTATTCAGGAAAGCTTTTAGTGATCATTTCAAGACATATAGAAAGGAGGTGGCTTTGCTGAACTTGGTGTTCACAAATTAAGTCTGTAGCTACTTTAGACCATTGGGTGGTAAGATACAGAAATAAGCCTTATAGCATTTTACTTCTCATGAGATGAGTCCTCATTAATTAATATTGTAAATTTAGGTTATATAGCAAATAACCAAGGCTCTTGCATTAATAGGTATTCAAATGTTTGTTTACTAGAAAACATAACAATATGGTAATTCCTAATTGTATAATCTTTACATGTATTTTCTCATTTAATCCTTTCAGCAAATCTTATGAGGTAGATACAGAGATTGCTGTTTCATAGATGAAGAAATAAGCTCAACGAAGTAACTCATCTAAGGTCAAACATCTAAGTAGCACAGCTAATAGCCTTTGCCTTCAAAGCCTATGCTTTTTTTTTGAGATGCAGTTTTGCCCTTGTTGCCCAGGCTGGAGTGCAGTGGTGAAATCTCAGCTCACCGCAACCTCCTCCTCCTGGGTTCAAGTGATTCTCCTGCCTCAGCCTTCCAAGTAGCTGAAATTACAGGCATGTGCCAGCATGCCTGGCTAATTTTGTATTTTTAGTAGAAACGGGGTTTCTCCATGTTGGTCAGGCGAGTCTGGACTCCTGACCTCAGGTGATCCACCTGCCTCAGCCTCCCAAAGTGCTGGGAATACAGATGTGAGCCACTATGCCCGGCCAAAGCCTGTGCGTTTAATCACTTTATGTAAATCAGAATTGACTTAATATTGGAAGTGGTGGTGATGTCTATTTTGTTTTCTTTTGTTATCTATTTTTTTATATGCAAAGTTTTACTGTTACCCAGGCTGCGGAGCGGTGGCATGGTCATAGCTCATTATAAATTTGAATTCCTGGGCTCAAGTAATCCTCCAGCTTCCTCAGTAGCTAGTACTACAGGTGCATGCCACCACATCCAGTTAAATACTTTGTGTGTGTTTTTTTGTTGTTCATTTTTTGGTTTTTGAAACAGAGTCTCTCTCTCGCCCAGGCTGGAGTACAGTGCACAGTCTTGGCTCACTGCAACCTCTGCCTCCCAGGATCAAGTGATTCTACTGCTTCAGCCTCCCGAGTAGCTGAGATTACAAGCGCATATTACCATGCCGGCTAAGTTTTGTATATTTAGTAGAGATGGGGTTTCACCATATTGGCCAGGCTGGTCTTGAACTCCTGACCTCAGGTGATCGACCTGCCCCAGCCTCCCAAAGTGCTAAAAATCTAATATTCTTGAATATTTTTCTGCTTTTAATCCAGATTTTTAAAGACCCTAGAATGTCTTTAGTGTATTATACCAATTTTATTCGTTCCTTTTTTTTTTTGAGACGAAGTCTGTCTTGTTCTGTTGCCCAGGCTGAAGTGCAGTGGCACTATCTTGGCTCACTGCAACCTTTGCCTCCCGTTCAAGCGATTCTCCTGCCTCAGCCTCCCGAGTAGCTGAGATTACAGGCACCTAACACCACGATCAGCTAATTTTTGTATTTTAGTAGAGATAGGGTTTTACCATATTGGCCAGTCTAGTCTGGAACCCCTGACCTTGTGATCTGCCCACCTTGGCTTCCCAAAATGTTGGGATTACAGGCGTGAGCCACCACGCCTGGCCCTTTTTTTCTTTTTTTATTGGAGAGATGGCATCTTGCTATTTTTTCCAGGCTGGTCTCAAACTCCAGGATTCAAGCAATCTTCTTGCCTTGGCGTCCCAAAGTGTTGGGATTCTAGGCATGAGCCTCTGGGCCCAACCTTGTACCAGTTCTTAAGTTATAAAATTGTATTTTTTGCTTTATAGTTTATATAGTTTATATGAACCATTTCTAGATACCATTTAATTTTTTATACTGTTTATTGAGTGCTTCCTATCTGCCTAGCTTGCTCTGGCTGTTTTCATGGATGCTATTTCATTTAGTCCTTTTCACAGTCATTACATGTAGAGGAGACCTTTACTTAAACTTAGAAAAACCAGGTGCTTATCCTAATAGCAGATTTTTTTTTCCTGAGATGGTGTCTTGCTCTTGTCACCCAAGCTGGAGTGCAGTGGCGTGATCTTGGCTCACTGCAACCTCCACATCCCGAGTTCAAGCAATTCTCCTGCCTCAGCCTGCCGAGTAGTTGGAATTACAGGCGCCCATAACCACACCTGGCTAAATTTTGTATTTTTAGTAGAGACGGCATTTGACCGTGTTGGCCAGGCTGGTGACAAACTCCTGACGTCAAGTGATCCGCCCTTGTTGGCCTCCCAAAGTACTGGGATTACAGGCGTGAGCCACCGAGCCCAGCCGCAGTTTTTTTGTTTGTTTGTTTTTTGTTTTTTTATATAGATGGGGTTTCACCATGTTGGCCAGGGTGGCCTTGAACTCCTGACCTCAGGCAGTCTGTCCACCTTGGCCTCCCAAAGTGCTGGGATTACAGGCATGAGCCACCGTACCCAGCCATTTTTTATTTTTTTTTGGGCAGATGTTTTTATATAATATACTGGCTTCTTTTTGAAGTCAGGCCTTATAGTAATTCTTGAAATTTTTTTTTAGGTTGTTTTGAAGTATTTTTGGAAGATAGTAGGACAATGACATTCTAGAGGTCAGCCAGCAAAGTTTTAAAATTTTTAATTGATTTTTATAAACAGGGCACTTTCTGAGCTAAATTAGGTAGGTAGAAGCAATATTTAATACATGATTTTTAAAAAATTGTATAATGTATACTTAAGAACAATTTTCTTTTTTCTTTCGGGTGTCTTGCATTGGAAACTTACAGAACAATTAAGATATATTCTTTATTGGTTTGAAACAAGTTTGGTCATTTTTTTTTCTTTTTCCTTGATACTGAGAATCAGGCCAAAAGTTTGGTCATTAGAAAGTGCTTATTTCTGGCTAGGTGTGGTGGCTCATGCCTGTAATCCCAGCACTTTGGGAGGCCAAGGCAGGTGGTTCACAAGGTCAGGAGTTCAAGACCAGCCTGACCAACATGGTGAAACCCGGTCTCTACTAAAAATACAAAAATAAGCTGAATGTAGTGACATATGCCTGTAATCCCAGCTGCTCAGGAGGCTGAGGCAGGCGAATCGCTTGAACCCCGGAGGTGGAGGTTGCAGTGAGCCAAGATTGCTCCATTGTACTCCAACCTGGGCAACAGAGGGAGACTCCCTCTCAAAAAAAAAAAAAAAAAAAAAATGCTTATTTCAGCTGCTGCTGCTGCTAAATGAGACAATATTTTGATAAGATTAGATTTAATATACTTTTTGGCATATATTTGAGATAGAGTGACTTGAATTCGATTATTTTTTGTAAAACTGTTAAGAGAAGTTATTCACTTTATTAAGGAAAAGCACCAAGGGCATAAACTTTAATGCTTTTTCTTTGAAATATGATGATAGGTAAAATATTTAAATATTTATTGCAAGGATGTTGCAATTTTTTGAGTTTTTAGAAATCCAAAATGCTAAGTCAAAAGTTTACATGTGGAATGTTAAGCTATTTATAACCGTTATTAAGTAATGAGGCAGCTGTTTTTTTTAGTATTGAAAGAATCAGATTGTGAAGTAGAATACTTATAGGAAAATGCCATATTTTGCATGTTACTTAACTCAATTTTCTTAACTTCTTTTACCTTAATAATTCAGTGACAAAAGAACAGTTTAGTTCTTGAGCTTTTCTTCCTAAAAGTTCTTCTAGTCATTGTTGACAGTTCAAAAATTCTCATTTCTTTCCCATCTCATCCTCTTTGGGTTAAGTTAAATTAAAGATCATTAATTTTTTTTTTTTTTGAGATGGAGTCTCACTCCGTTGCCAGATGCCAGGCTGGAGTGCAGTGGCGTGATCTTGGCTCACTGCGACCTCCGCCTTCCGGGTTCAAGCAATTCTTCTGCCTGAGCCTCCCGAGTAGCTGGGACTACAGGCGCACGCCACCACACCTAGCTAATTTTTGTATTTTTAGTAGAGACGATGTTTCATCATGTTGGCCAGGATGGTCTTGATCTCTTGACCTCGTGATCCGCCCACCTTGGCATCTCAAAGTGCTGGGATTACAGGCGTGAGCCACTGCGCCTGGCCAAGATCATTAATTTTTAATATTTAAAGCTATTCTTCAAAAGTTAATGTTTTATAGTAAAAGCTATTATAATATGAATAATATAGTTATCATAAATTAGTGTTAGCATTATTAGTTGTATTACCCTGATCAAATAATGCTGTGATTAATGCTAAGTGGTTATATATTGAAAGTTGTCCTCTCTTCCTCTTTCTCTTCCTCTTTCTTTCTCTCTTACATTCTTTTTTTTTTCTTTCACTCTTTCTTTCCTCTCTTTTTCTTTCTTTCAAAAATAAAAAAATTTAAAAAATTAAAAAAAAAAGAAAGTTGTCAGAGCATGTAGTATATGGGTGGGATAGTTATAAGATTTTGGAGACTCTGGAGTCCAGCATTATTTATATAATATATCTCAGCTCTCACATTGCTCCTAAGAGATTGTTTTGGCCATTGAAAAAGAACTTTGTATGATGGGTTATAGAGATGGTAATCTGGATTTTAACCAGGAAAAAAAATTATTCTTAGGAAAAAGAAAAGCCTGTGTAGTGCTGAAGCCAAATTTATTATAACTATATTTGAAGCTAGCATTTATAATTCAGGGTATAGACAGTTTCTTCAGGTACCTTTCTCTTACCTGTCCTTTTTTCCTTTCCACTACTTTTCTTTAAATTTCATTATTGTTATACGTTCTGTGATTGAGGCATTTAGTTCAACTCATGCATTAGTCACTATGGGATTCTATTAAAAAGAACTAGTGGCCAAGCGAGGTGGCTCACGCCTGTAATCCCAGCACTTAGGAAGGCCGAGCCAGGTGGATCATTTGAGGTCAGGAGTTCAAGAACAACTTAGCCAAAATGGTGAGACCCCATCTCTACTAAAAAAATACAAAAATTAGCCGGGCTGGTGGTGTGTGCCTTTAGTCCCAGCTACTCAGGAGGCTGAGGTAGGAGAATCACTTGAACCAGGAGGTGGAGGTTGCAGTGAGCCAAGATTGCGCCACTGCACTCTAGCCTGGGCAAGTGATTCTCCACATCAAAAAAAAAAATTAGCAGGAAGAGGTCAGGCGTGATGGCTCATGCCTGTAATCTCAGCACTTTGGGAGCCTGAGGCAGGCGCATCACCTGAGGCAGGCGCATCACCTGAGGCAGGAGTTCAAGACCAGCCTGACCAACATGGTAAAACCCCATCTCTACTAAAAATACAAAAATTGGCTGGGCTCAGTGGCTCATGCCTGTAATCCTAGCACTTGGGGAGGCCAAGGCGGGGGAATCACCTGAGGTCAGGAGTTCAAGACCAGTCTGGCCAACAGGGTGAAACCTTGTCTCTACGAAAAATACAAAAATTAGCTGAGGATGGTGGCAGGTGCCTATAATCCCAGCTACTTGGGAGGCTGAGGCAGGAGAACTGCTTGAACCCAGGAGGTACAGGTTGCAGTGAGCGAGGATAGTGCCATTGCATTCCAGTATGGGTGACACGCAAGATTCAGTCTCAAAAAACAAAAGCTGGACGTGGGGATGGCGGGCACCTATAATCCTAGCTACTCAGGAGACTGAGGCACAAAAATCGCTGGACCCTGGAAGGTGGAGGTTTCAGTAAGCCAAGATCTCGCCACTGCACTCCATCCTGGGCAACAGAGCAAGACCCTGTCTCAAAAAAAAAAAGGATTAGAACCAAAAAGGGCTCAAAGAAAATAGTACCACTTTTCCCCCCCCTCAGATTCACAGTTAACCATCCATTCATAACAATGGAGAAGTGAGGAGGTATATTTGACAGTCTAGAATATACTGAAGAAAGTCTCCTGTTTGACTTTTTAGAGAGCTGAGTGTATCGAATTTGGAAGATAATAATGCTCCTAACACACAATTTTTTATTTTACTTTTTATTACAAGAAGTTTCAGTTACATAAAAAAGAAGAATATAATGAAACCTGTTCAGCTAGCTTTAATAACTATCAGCTCGTGGCCATCTTTGATCTAATCTGTTCTTTGATTATCTTGAAACAAAATCTCATAGTCTTATATAAATATTTCAATAGCACATTTTTATTGACTATATTTTATAATACTCCATGTTATTAATAATTTGTCATAAAATCTTAGAAAGTGCATTAGAGTTAAGAGTTGAATCTAGCCTCTCATCCAGTGCAAGACTTCTCCCTCAAGAGTTTCTTTTCTTTCTTTCTTTCTTTCTTTTTTTTTTTTATTAAATGTTGAGACAGATTCTTGCTCTGTCACCTAGGCTGGAGTGCAGTGGCGCAGTCTTGGCTCACTGCATTATCCGCCTCCTGGGTTCAAGTGATTCTTGTGCCTCAGCCTCCCAAGTAGCTGGTATTACAGACATGTGCCACAGCACCCAGCTAATTTTTGTATTTTTAGTAGAGATGGGTTTTGCCATGTTTGCCAGGCTGGTCTCGAACTCCTAGCATCAAGTGATGGGCCCACCTCAGCCTCCCAAAGTGCTGGGATTACAGGCATGAGCCATTGGGCCCAGCCTAGAGTTTATTAAGAGGCAGTTATCTTCTCCTTGAGTACCCCAGCTGTGAGAAGCTAGATAAGCTTTTAAAAAATGCTTCTTTAGCTGCTAGTTGCTCAAGATAACTTCAAAACAAAACAAAAAGGTGCCTTCTATTTGTATATTACACATTAGAAAAGCTCCTTGGTAAAATTTTACATTTTATATACCCATTTAAAGAAATAGCTTTTTGTCTTTTTATCTCTTGTTGAATTTTGTTTAAAAATTTAAGGATATAAGGCTTTTTATATTAAAATAGAGACAAAGTCTTGCTATATTGATCAGGCTGTACTCAAACTCCTGGCCTAGTTTTTTTTTTTTTTTTTTTTTAAGACTGGGTTTCAGCATGTTGGTCAGGCTGGTCTTGAACTCCTGACCTCAGGTGATCCGCCCACCTTGGCCTCCAAAGTGCTTGGATTACAGGCGCTGGCCTAGCTTTAAGCAGACCTCCCACCTTGGCCTCCCAAAGTGTTGAGATTACAGGCATTAGCCATGGACCCAGCTTGTTTTTATTACATTGGTGCAAAAGTAATTGCAGTTTAATTGCACCAATGTTAACAAATAAGTATGAACATTTAATTTAGGGCACAAATGAAAAGATTGGGACCTTATTTCATTTGTGAGAACCAGTTAAAAGTAGAATTTTGTTTATGGCATAATCTCTATCCTTTGTATCATCTATACTTTTATACCTCCTTGCTTTCTTTTCTTTTTTGTCTTTTTTTTTTTTTTGTCTTTTTTTTTTTTTTTGGTTATTTAGCAATTCTTAACAAGGTGGATTAGAGAAAACAGTAGGTGATTAAAACTATAATAGTTAATTGTCCTGATGAAATGTTGGTGTTGGATTGTTTGGATTTAATGTATTTATCTCTAGCTCTGTTACTCACTGATAAACAGATACAGTTGTATGAAATGGATATTCTGTATGCTTTCTTTTTTTTTTTCTTTTTTTTTTTATTGTCCCTAGATAGCTTCAGGATCTGTATGCCTTAAACAGCCTTTAAATTAAAAACTAGTGCTTTTGATTACTTTCTGGGTGTCAACTTTAAAATGAATGTTTATAATTGAATATAAAATAATAACTGCTTTGAAAAGTTCATCAATATATTTGTCTTTACATATTTGAAGTGAGCAGCATTCTTAACTTTGTTTTCCGCATTTTTGTAGGAGGAAGATACCAACTAGAGATAAAAATACCAGAAACATACCCATTTAATCCCCCTAAGGTATTGTAAGCCTATTTTTGTGCATGAACTTATACAGTATTTTATATTTCTGACCTCATTTTATTAATATGTATTTTAGGGCTTATTAAAGTCTCAGCTTTTTGAGTTGTTTATTGTGTAAACTTGATGTGGGCAGGATTTTAGGTAATGGCAGATGGCTTGCCTCTGAAATTAGATTGAAAAGCAAACTTACCCAAAGGCAGCCAGTAATGGCTCAAAATTAGAATAGGATGTACATCTGACAATGGCTTATATACTAGATGTAGAAATACTTGGCAGTGTTCCCAAATTTAGAGAGCCCTTTTACATATAGACAGAGGTTCTTACTTGACTGAAAGAAGTGTGTGTTTTAGGAGAGTACATTCTACGTTCATTCAGCCATTATTTGAATACTGTGTGCCAAGGAATATAGCAGTAACTAAGACACTGTTACTACTTTCATAGAGCTCAGAAATGGAGATTGCAACTGTGAGCAATGTTGAAATTGAATTGCAACTGTGATAAATGTTGAAAGGGGGAATGCAATACCCTGTGATCATGTATAACAGGGGGACCCAACCTAAACTTATTTTTTGATTGAACCACTTCCTTCATGTCTCTGCTTTTACTGTCATCAGCACTTTAGGCATTCAGCTTTATTCCCTGTTTTGTCTATTATTTAATCATCCTTTCATCTTTACCGTTTCTACTCATTCTCTGCACTGTTGGTCTAGAAATCTTCCTAGATTGCAGTTTTGATCATGCTTCTTTTCTTTCCCTGAATAAAGTCTAAACTTCATAGATTGGCACTTAAAACCTCCTAGAACCTGACGCAAATCTTCTTTTTTACTGTAATCTTTTACCACTTCCACCCGCAATGTGGGTCTCATTTTCCGTCTTCGATTGTTTATTTGTAGATGATGCTTATTCCTCCATAGCTTTCTATAATTTTCACTTAAATCTTTTCCCTATTATTTAAAATTCTAGTTTTCTCTGAGGCCCAAGTATCACTTTCTCCATTAAGCTGGTTTCATCAAATGTTTTCCCCTCTACTCTCTCAATAGCATTTTATACAATTTATATAGTGGCAACACAAATATAGTTCCAACTCATGTATTATTTTGGTATTTATGTTTTACTAGCTTTTATGCTCCTGAGTCAAGGACCATTTCTTATATACCTATATATTATCAGTAGTTCTCAATAGTATAGTGTCCCTTGAGCAAATAATAGCAGTCACTCAGAGTGTTCTAGAATTTGTTCATTCAACCTATTGGTTGTTCCAATTTAAGAATAGGTAAGATAATGGAAGTTCCAGGGTAGTTTTGGCTTACCTAGCAGTATGGGCTGCCTATTAGTCTGTTTTTTATGTACATCTATTTTCTGCTAAGCCTGGTGGATTTTTTTTTATTATGACAAAATATACATAACATAAAATTTACCATTTTTATCTTTTTTTTTTTTTTTTTTTTTTTTTGAGGCAGAGTCTCACTCTGTCACCTAGGCTGGAGTGCAGGAATGCCGTAGCGCGATCTTGGCTCACTGCAAACCTCTGCCTCTCGGGTTCAAGCAGTTCTCAGCCTCAGCCTCCCGAGTAGCTGGGATTGCAGACTTCTGCCACCATGCCTGGCTAATTTTTGTATTTTTAGTACAGATGGGGTTTCACCATCTTGGCCAGGTTTATCTTTAAGTCTTGACCTTATGATCCACCCACCTCAGCCTCCCAAAGTGCTGGGATTACAGGCATGAGCCACCGCGCCCAGCCCATTGTAATCATTTTTATGTGAACAATTCAGTGTCAGTATATTTACCTTGTTGTTTA